>CM044102.1:208130-275837 GCA_024174645.1 Lemna minuta | reverse complement strand
TAGCGATTTCCGTTTTATAGGAATAACAAGAAGAAGTTAGGGTGATGCGAAGCTTCGCATCGCGGAAGTTGTCGCCGCGGCTGTTACTATCCGTATGATGATCAGCAGAGGATGTCTTTGATTCGTGATGAATGGGACGGTCTTCAGGGGTCGGGACGGTGCGTACGTGGCATTGAATAGTTCAAATGGTTCTCCGAAATTCTCTAAATATCGACACGCTCCGTTATTGTAGTCGTTATTTCGAAAAGTCTTCGGCGCGAATATCAGTTGACGTGGAGATCTTCTTCATCGTGAAAACGTCCGTTGATGAATCTTGATGACGCGGAAAAACTCTGCGATCTCACTGTTATGGTGCCGATGTGTTGTACTGGCGGTCGGGCGTCTTCCTTAAATTCCTTCAAGCTCATTCTGTCGTCGGATTATCTTGCTGATTTCATGGAAGGCTTTTATCTTTCATGAACTTCCGAGGGCAGTTGAAGAGATAATCGGTAAGTTTTTCTGCGGTGTTCCTTTCTAGTTCTCGTTATCCGAATTAGATGCAGCTTTATGATCGTAGAGCGCGCGATTGTCGGCAGATGGGGCATTGAAAGTCTTCTCGTCTCTGTTGGCGTCTCCGTCGCTTTTCTCGTTTTTCGGAATCACACCTTTACGGCCTTGAAATCTTCTGCGTGGATTGTGAGTTGAGGAAGTAACTGGACAGAGAGTGTTCTCCCTTCACTATGTCCTGGAGCAAAGATGGGAACGTTGTCATGCTGTTTCCGACACGAGGTGAGTTCTCGGCTCTTTATCTGCTCTGCAATTGACGCGTGGACGCTGCATTTCCGTCGTCTCGGTTGTCGCCTCTAAAGTCATTGCCGCGTTCATATGATGGAATATCGTCTGCCATTTCTTTGTTATCATTTCTTGCAGGGCTTGTAGGGGAAAACGATCGAGTGTAGGAGCTTGAAGTCCACGCCGATCGGGTAGGTGATTGAAAAGTTCTCGCCGATGCCCTGTGTTGGTCAGTAATCGCGATACCGTGAAGATTGAAGAGGTTGACGCGTTAACTCCTTAAATTCAGGTATTGTGACTCAAGGAGGCGTTTTCTAATTTTAACACCATCATCATAAGCCATTTATGTTGAAGCTTGTTCTTCAGCCGTAGAGATATTGCTCAGGAGCACCATCTTCCTCTAGGACCATTCTCCTTCTCAAACGAGGTTGACCCTCTAGATGCTTTGGAGATGGAATGTCTTTCCACGGTCACGGATAAAACCATGCGCCTCGTGTTGGCCTTTTCTGTCAAGCTCTCAGCATTTGTTGCAGGATGAACCGTGGGAAAGTCTCGACCTCCTTGCTATTGTTTAAGGCCGTGGAGCTCTTGCTTCACGTGGACTTTTCTCCAAATAATTCTAAAGACGATCCAGTTCCTCATCAGTGGTGGTCTGATCCTTGTGCTTATTTTCTATCTTGATAACCCATTGTATCTTCTGTTGTGGGTTTAGCCTACGTCTTTTCATCCTCTTGATGTTCTCGGAGGCCTTGCTGTTCTGTAGGGGTCGTGAGGACCCTTTGAAGCAGTTATCCTCATATTGTATCACACTTAAATGCTTTTCATACTGATCGATCTTCATACATGCATGGGTGTTGTCAGGAACAAGGCTTTGTCTTGAGAGTAGAACAAGAATATAATTTCTTTCAAGGTCAATTAATGTATAGATCTCTCCTATGCTTCTAACTAATGGTGGTTTTCAAGAAAAGAGAGTTTAAAACAAAAGGTTTCCTATTGATGTTTCTTGAGATAAATAATTATAATTTATATAAAGGTACCTATGATATGGTGGTTATGGTTTAGACAATTAGGAACCTATATCAAAGGTAAAAGGGTGGTTGACTTGGTCCACTCAGGGAATTCTAGGTTTCTAAAGATAAGGATTAAATGCTTTGACCAAGTCAATCTTTAGATCAGTATAAAATAGGAAAATGAGGGAAGATAATTCTCTTAAGCTCTACACTCTCTTTATTTATATAGAGAGGTCTTCTTCATCCATTTAAGGAATGGATAATTTCTCAAATTGGTAGATAAGGAGGAAGAGGAGGAGGAGGAGGATAGGTTCACTTAGAACCCTTGTGTTCCTGTTTCAAAATAATTCTCCATCAGGAAGCTATAATATGTATGATAGTCACTTGCCTTGATATTACTTATCTTTTCACTATTCTTAGTGAGTCTATGATGGAACCTGACACAATGCACTAGGAGGCTATTTTATTGGTTCTTGTATAAATCTAGCGTTCCCCAAGTAAAGAGTTATCATCAACACCATGATCATCTTTGCATTGAGCCTTATTCTGATGCTGAATATTGCAAGGGCCAAAGGATAACATAAAAAAAGATAGTTTTATGTTCTAGTAAAGAAATTGAGGACTAAGTTATGGCGGCTACTACTCATGAGATGGTATGACTATAATATTTTTTATAAAACTTGGGCCTTAAAACCTAGATGTGCATGCCTATGAGTGTGACAACCTAGTGGTTATCTTCATTACTAGAAGTCTTGGATATCACTTGTAGAACTAATGAACTTGATTTGGGGGTATTTTAATCCTCGTTTTAAATCAATTTCATGAAAAAATATTTATAATTCCTCACTTTGTATAATGGTAAAGTAAAGGTCAAATCCTTAGGAAGCCTAGGTAATGAGATTAGTGCTTTTAGGGAGTAGAGATGTTCTTATAGGGAAAAATAATAGTAGAAGGGATTTTGGGGAAATATGCAAGGATAAAGAGATAAAATATGATATGAACTAAATTAAAAATAGATATATATCTATAGTCTATGAGAAATAATTAGAAAAAGAATGAGAATTAAATGATATAATAGAGAGATGACTATGATAGAATAGAAGATGATGGAAGAATGTTGAAAAATAGGGAAATAAGGTAACTAAGAAATTGATAATAATGAGTGATTATTTGAAGAAAGGAGAATAAATCTAAAAATAAAAAGTGTAATAGGGTTTATACTATCTTTGGAGGGGACCACAAACCCTCACACAAACCCTATTTTTTATGCCAGTCCTAGGTCAGGTGATGCTACACTCATTACGATGTTGATCCTCCACTTGTTCTTGCCAAGCTTAGGCCTAAGCCTCTCATTTTCCTTCTAATATTCTGATGCTAAGAGAGAGCTAAAAAACAACAAAAGAAGAAGAGGATTCTTTTATATGTAAGGGTAGGAGGTCCTTTGAATCAATGGTAGAGATTTAGTCTCTTTGGGTGCCACCAAATGAATGGTGGAGATTAAATCCATAGGCCACGGCCATAATCTCCTTCTTAAGAGGAGGGAGAGTCTATCTTAAGGAGATGGGCCCGATAACCATTTCCTAAGGGAGTGGGTTGACCACTGTCCTTGAGGTGGTAACCTTACCACTTCCGTAAGAAGGTTGGATTACCTCTCTCTCCTCCTACAAATATGGATATTTCCTAAGAAACAGGAAAGACCTAAATTGATTAATAATGAATAAAGGAGAAGAAGTTTGATCTCTTTGACCCTTCAAAAATGCCTTTGACCACCTTTGACTTGTCAATAATCACTTTGACTATCATTGACTTCCAAGAGAAATAGAGTGACTAGTCTCCTAAAAGGGTGGAATGAGTTTGATTGACCTCCTAAAAAGGTAGAATGGCTTTACCAACCTCTTAAAAATGTGAAAAGGCTTGACTATCCTCCTAAAAAGGGGGAAAAGTTTGGCTAAACTCTTAAAAAGTGGAAAAGGTTGACCAACCTCCTAAAAAGGTGAACTACCATTTTCTTTTTCTCCTTCTAGATAGTTTGCATCCATGCTCCCATTAAACTTCTCCTAAGTCCTTGCATCCACATAACTCATAAAAATGTGAGAATTCAACCATTTGACTTCTAAGAAGTCAAATTGGGTTAGTCTTATAATATAATCAAAATGTAATAAATGATGCACTATAGAACTTAGTCATATTTATACTACATTCAGCCTATATAAAAATATATATTCTCATTTTGATAGTCTTTATCAACACCTAAGCATGATAAATGATGCATGCATGTTACTTATATTTTAGAGTTATCAAGACCAATCACATTGAGTTCAATCGTTATTTCATATGCGATAAAGTGTTGAAGGGGGTAATTTCAACACAACATATGTCTTCATTGGGCCAGCTCGTTGATATCTTTTTAGAGAGCCTCACTAGTGTCATATGACTCCTTGATACTACGATAGGCTTTAGCTTGAGGGAAAGTGTTAGAGTATAGCCCAATAAGGGCCTAAGTATTCTCTCTTCCTACTCTCTTTATATGAGCATATGTATTCCCCTATTTATCAATATAAAAATTAGTGTCTATCCTCACCACATCATCTTTTCAATTTATTCCATCTAATTTCTTTGCACCTCCCATTTCCTTCAAAATTGTCACCCTTCTCTTGCCTATCCTCTTCATTTCTTATCTTCTTTCTCCCTTTCCTGTTTGTGATTTTCGTTTATGTATGAATTAAATTAAATAGTCAAAATATATAAAATCCTTAATAATCACCAGCATCAACTTCTCCATTTTCTCTATTTAAACTACTTTATTCCTCTACTCTTCATCAAAATATCTTCACAAACACCTTGGTATTAAAATAGTAAAAAATCACATGAAATTTGCTTTTTATATTTATAGATATACCATAATTAGCCACAAATTAATGAACACTTCTCCTCCATCCAGTTAAGATAAAAATCCAACTCTATTGCACACATTTAGAAGTATCTTCTCTCCCCCATTTGTCCTATAATCTCTTTACCTATGCTCTCAATGAATTGACTTATAATTAACTATTATACTAAGGAAATAGAATTTTTTTTAATGAATTTAATTCACAATGACCATCTTATAAACTCCTAAATGGAGTTTATCAAAGATCTACTAGTCTGCCATGTGTCACTATTTGTTCAATTTAGTGTTTCAATGGATAAAATGAGGGCAATTATATTAAATGTTCTTTTGTTTCTACTACTTTTTAGAGAGAAGAGAGGGTGTCTTTTACATTTTTCGGCTGTCTTAGGCATCATCTAACTCTCCAACAACATTTCATATTGTCGGCCTCTCTAACTCTCTCACTCAATTGGAGAGTAGAAAACCCTAACATTTCCCAAAACTAAAAAAAGAGATTAGATGAGGTTATATAGATGGAAAAGGTGAAAGAATAAGAGATCAGGAGATTTTTGCATGGGCCCTTAAAAACATTTCATAATAGGGCAAGTGGATCTCAAAATAAGGGTTTTGTGGGTCATCCTTGAAACATTGTTTCGCTTCCCTTTTGTCAAGTGGTCACCATCTTCCATTATTGGAGGAGAGTGGGGGAAGTAATTGATTATCTCTCTATAGGTTTGTTTATCTATGTCATTGTCACTCTCCCTTAGCTAGTTACTTGGCTAGCAGCATCATCATCTGGAATGAGCCTAGATCATCAACTCTTCAGTCTCATCAACATTGATGAGACTCCATTAGTTCCTCATCCATCTTCATTGCCTTCATCGCTTTCAGAGAAAGGTTAGTCAGTTATCTAGCCTTTTAAGCAACAATACAATATTATCCCTAGCCCTCTCGTTGTCCAAAGTTGATAGCCACAATATCCATGTTGATTGAGAGTTACCCTTAGCAAGATATACCCGCATAGGAGTTCCAAATCATAGGAGACTGCCCAAATGTTAGAGAACTCAACTTATGGTGACATTGTGTTATCAACGTTTCTCTATTCCTTCATTATCTTTTGTATTCATTTCCACTCCATTGGAATAGCTATCCATGTGTTGCCAAAATCTCTCTCTCTCTCTCTCTCTCTCTATCTCTTCCTTTTCTTGTAGAGTTAATCCTATTCCATTGATATTTCTAGTTCTAGGATGTTAACTTATATGGGAGTTTATGATGAAGAGTAGAGAAGAAATTATTGTGATGCCCAGATGCCATGATGGGCATGATAACATGCATTTATAACTTGAATTCTTATCCTAATTAACTCATATTCATGCTTATTTTATGAGAATATGATGCATGTTATCATACTTTTTAGGAATTTTCTCCAGTGGCATGTCATTTCACTAAAGTTGATATTTAAGCATAAATAAGGGATAATTTCATGCTTAATAGATGATTAATCTTTTGTTTAAATTAATAGAAGTTAATCTCTGTTATGGAATGAGTTTTGAATTTAGTAAATGTTTGGAAGGATGATTTTAGGATGAATTTATGATTTAGAATGTTTAATGAGAAATGATTTAAGTAAATTATAAGTCATCTTGATTTCTTCTCTCTAAATATATTTTAAATGACATGATATTAAAAAGAAAAGAATTTGTGATCCAATGGAGAAAAATTGGATTAAAAAGGAGTTGTATATTTTAAAATATGATTTTATGAAGTTTTATGCCTTTTTCTGATTTTTATTTGATTTATAAATTTAATTTTTATTTAAAAATTTGCAAAAAGGGGGTTACGTACCTGCAGGCGTTGACGTGGCGCGCGGGACCGCCTTAGGTTGCGACGCGGCACTGAGGCCACGTGGCAGCGCCCGAGTGGCCCACGCGGGGCGCAGGTGGCGCTGACGTGTGGCAGGGGGCCACGCGGACGCCCGTGAGGGGCGCCACGTGGCAATGTTGGTCAGTGGAGGGCCCACGGGTATAGTGGAGCCCTGTAACATTGGATGAACGGTAACTCTATGCTTAAATAGGGGGCTCCCCTATTTAAACGCAAAAGCTTCCGATATTTCTTAAGTGTGGGGCTATTTTCCCACACGGTTTTTCTTTTGCAGGTGATGTGGCTGCATCGGACGCGTTGGATCTTTTCGCGAAGCGTCGATCACGTGGACCTGAGTCCACGCGATCGAAATCAAAACACGTGCAAGAATGATCGCGTAAGTGAATGAGATTAGAGGGCTTACCTTGTGCCACGCGGCATCACGAAAGGGGCCCCCGATCGTCATCGGACGGCTGGAATGAAGTCTGATTTATGGCTCACCAAGGATACGCGCGGAGCCCTCTGGTGCATCTGATTTCCATCACGTAGATGGCAGCGAATCGTGTGGACCACGATGATCGTGCGGATCACGATCGCCTGGATCTTCATTGGACGGCGCAGACAAGACGTGGAAGAACCCACGATCGCGGTCCGATCGAGCCGCGATCGCGGTGCGATCGAGCTGCGATCACACCTCTTTTGTTGGGGGATCGTCTCCCATCGATCGGCAGACGAACGACGAAGGATCAGGACCACGATCGTGGCCCGATCGCGGCCTGATCGCGGCCCGATCTTGGCCTGATCGTGGCAGAAATCGTGGCGATTTGGAAGCGAAATTGAAGCCTTGGCTATCATCCATTCGTCACGGAATTGAAGCCACGATCCATGAGCAAGGAATCCTCCCCTCGACGTCATCAAAGCGCCTCCACGATCACCTCAACTGCCCACCATCTTTGGGCCAAATTTCTCTTTAAAAAGCATGTATTCTCCCTTCTTTTTCTTTAACTTTTGATCGACTCGTGAAGAAATTAAGCGAGTTTCGAGGAAGGTCTTAAGTTCTCGTGATCCTCTGCTTCCAAGTGTGTAGAGACGCATCCATTGAAGCATGATAATCACGATTTCATCTCTTGATTTCATCGAATTTTCCCCTTGAATTCCGAACGTCCACGAGGAAGAATCCGAGAAAATTCGCTTCAATCCACGAGAATTGAGGCCCCATTCTTGCGGCAATTGGGTTAGTAGTGAGGTTCGATCGATTATCAAGAGGTAATTTGTATCTTTATTAGGTTTAGATCTTTAATTTTGCAAAGTAGTTCATAGTGTTCTTCATTTTTCCTAAATTTTAGTCCGAAAAGACACTACTTTTGAAAATAGAATATCTCCGTGATTATAATTCCAAATAAGTTGATTCTGGTTTCAGTGGATTTCTCTTTTCCTCAGCTTTCTGTATATAGCAAGTTCATCAAATTCTGAGTTCATTTGACCCTTCAATTTGACGTTTGACCGAGGACTGTTCATCCTTCATTAGAAGTCAAATGTTGACTTTCGGGGTCAATTACTTTCAATTTACAAATCAGAATTCGATAATTTTGGTCTCTTTAGATTTCTCTGGTTCTTAGCTTTCCATTGACATATAAATTACAAGATTTGGATTTCATTTGACTGGTGATATTGAAGATTTCCTCTGAGGTGTTCATTTCGGGGATTTTCTGATGCTTGATTTTTAATAATTCATAGTAAATCAAATTCGTATCCAAAAATCACGAATTATATACCAATAAATTCCATTTTCTCTCTAGTTTCCAAATATATAATTTTCGTAATATTCTGACCCTTTTTGATTCTCTGATTTTACAGTACACCTATTGTTGGTCAAAGTCAATGCTTTGACTTTGACTTTTGACTTTTCTCTGTCAGACCCGAGAATTAAATTCTTAAAACTTCTTATTTAGCTTATTTATATCATTTCTATTTCTTAAATCTTATTTTCTCTTATTTAAAACTGATTTTAAACCCAAGTTTGACCAAGTGAACTCTGCAATTAAAGTCAACCCTGCTCTCTGTGGATCGACCCGATACTTACACAATACTTGATTTTTATATCTTATCTTTGTGAGTTTGGTTTTCTAGAATTTTTTTGACCATCGTCTTTGTGATTTAACTACGCACGAAAACGACACGTCAGGGCACACACCAAAACTCTATGCATGAGGCACCCACCACTTGTCTTGCCCCCTTCCTCCTCATTCTCCTCTTCCTCAACCTCTTTATCATCTCATAATCTTTGATGCACCCATGCAAACATATTTGATAGTTGTGTCCTCTGCATCTCATTTGAATCATCATAGTATTATATTCATACTATATGATGATATCTAGATTGCTATATCATACAATTTGAGAATGTTTGTATCCATGTTCTTGATTGAGTGGGAGTGTGAAAGTCCAATTGGGCCCAACACTTACCATTTCTATCTTCTCTCATATGTATCCTCACATAAGGGCATTCTCTTGTATCTCTCATTAGATTTTATTCATTATTATCTTCCTCACGTCTCACCTTTCAACAAGTTTGATTGCTCAAAATTATCAAGAATATTTTTCTTTGAAGAGAGAGATCATTTTATACTGAATAAGGACTTGATTATATCATATCTAAAAATTTTCATGTTTTAAAATTGGGTGGAAACAAGGTTTTCACATCTCACATTAGGGTGAGAAGAGTTTCTTGTGTCAAACTATAGTGAAGAATATGGATGCCTTAAACTTCTCTACATGGAAGCAATCATTGGATGCATGTGATAAGCGTAAAAACGCGGTCGTTGAATGCACACTTTTACGTATCAAACAAAATTTATAACTCAACTCTTCAAATATGATTTTTAAATTAGAACAATGGCAAGTCGAGGTCGAATCCACAGGGAGGAAGGTTAAGAGATTGAAATCAGAAGCTATTTTTTTGGTATTTTTATATTTAGAAAGCGGAAATGGACGATGAAAGGAAGAAAATGTGCGTGGAGATGAAATGAACCGATCAAACGCTTCCAAACTCCTTTCAAAGATTGGAAACCCTTGATCGATGGTGGAAATGTCGTTTTTAGGGTTTGTAAATGTGGAAATATGGATGAACAGATGATGAAATCAGAAGAAATGGATAGAAAACGATCCTAATCTAAAGGTTTGTGATGAAAATACGATCTAGTGATGCTCCCTAATCAAAAACATACCTTCGAGAGCCGTATATTTCGCCCCTGACTCTGCGCCTTGCATCCAACACGAAGAATGAATAGAAGAGGGAAGAAACTCACCGAGAATGAAGTTCAACACATGATGAATGATCCATCGTTGCTTTCTTTCCTTCCAGCTAGCCAATGCTAGAAGCATACAACAAAAACATTCATAACCCTAACTTTTTTTCGTCTCGTAACTTAAATCAGCCTCAGTAAAATTCGTGGAGCATGAAATGATGATCATGCCCACGAAATCTCAGCCCCTAACTCCATCCGGATCATCGGATATCAGGCTTTTAATTTGGATCATTTCCGACCGTTGATCTGGGTTTCTCTCTCCTCAAATCGCGCCGGGTCAACCCGCTCCCCACCGGTCAAACTTCGCTGAGTCACACACTAGAAAAAAATTAAAGTTTAAACATTTTCACTCTTCTCTCCTCTCTCTTCTTCACTCTATTCTCTCTCCTTTCATTTCTCTCTCTGACGGCGTAAGGAGTTGTCGCGCGAAACAAGGAGAGGAAGAAGAAACTCCTCCCGCTCTCCTCGCGACCGGAAAATTTTCGTCGCAGGAGGGAGGGAGAGAGGGGAGAGAGAGAGAAGAAAGAATGCGAGGGAGAGAAAGGAGAAGAGAGAAGGAAGGAGAGGAGAAAGAAGAGAGAAAAAAAGAGTGCGGAGAGAAAACCGGGAGAGAGGGAAGAGCGCAGAGGGAGAGAGGAAGCGGAAGAAAGGAAAGAGAGAGACTCGTCTCGGGCTGACGTAAAAATTTCCGCCGCCAGAGAGGGAGCTCTGGAGAGAGAGGAAAGAAAGGCGAAAGAGAGAGGAATAACTTCCGGAAAGAGAGAAAGAACGTGGGAGAGAGGGACGACAGCGAGAGAGAGAGCGAAGGAGGAGAGAAAGAAGAGAGAGATTATGAGAGAGAAAGAAGAGAATGAAAGAGAAAGAGGAAGAGAGTGAAATGGGGGGGGGAGAGAGAGAACTCCTCTCGCGCGACGGAAATTATTTCCGTCGCGAGAGAGGAGAGGAGGAAGATCGCAGAAGATAGAGAAATAGAAGAAAGAGTTCTCCTCGCGACGAAAATGTTTCCGTCGCAAGAGAGAAGAGAAGAGAGCGCGGAAGAGTTAGAGAGGGGGCGAGAAGAGGAAGAGAAGAGAGGAAGAGAGAAAGAAAGAGAGAGAGAAAGAGAAAGAAGAGAAGAGGAGAAATCTCCCCCTCCTTCTTACGCACGACGCGCT
The DNA here is from genome assembly GCA_024174645.1 of Lemna minuta. Lineage (NCBI taxonomy): Eukaryota > Viridiplantae > Streptophyta > Magnoliopsida > Alismatales > Araceae > Lemna > Lemna minuta. Next base: position 264,865 of record CM044102.1, on the reverse strand, counting down.
GCAGTGGAGAGAGGGAAGGAAAAAAAGAAGAGAAGGAGAAGAGAAATAGAAAGAGAGAGACGAAGAATAATTCCTCTCGCCTCTCCTCAGGACGGAAATTCCGTCGCGAGAGAGAGAGCGAGGGAGAAGTAATGAGAAGATGAAGAAGAGAGAGAGAGAGAGAGAGAGAGAGAGAGAAATAAAGAGAAATTTCATTTTATAATTAAAGAAAATTATATTCTTGATAAATCAAAATCATTAAATGCTCATAAAATGCTACTAAATTATGAAAAATCAAGAATATCCTTTAAAACATAGAAATTATCAATTTAATCATTTTAAATCATGATAACATGCATTTATGATTATATTTCAAAGAATAAATGCATAAAATGCATGATATTAATGCATGAAATTGCATGTTATCATATCCCCCAACTCAAACCATTGCTAGTCCCTTAGCAATGTCCTTAGAATCTTCTTTAGGAGTCCCTCATCATCAGTGGAACCATGAAACCCTTGTGCATGAAGTCTTTTAACAATATCCCTCACATGCTTAGCGTGACTACTTCGTCATGACCATCTAGACACACGTCCCTGTCAAGCAAGTGAGAACGACTCCGAGGAGCCAATGAAGATAAAAAATTGATGCTACTTTTCTCCAGATATGACACTATGAACCTGAATGTTTTCCCTAAAACTCATGAAGTGGTGGACCTCACACCTCTCATATCAAGGACGCTCTCTCTCTTTTTTGGGTATTTGCTACCTAGCTTTTAAAATTCCAGTATTCTCCCTCCTTTAAGCACAAAATCAATAAAGTAACCCAAAAATTATGGATGATGAGGCTATTTTGATGACGGTTATCTAAGTGTTAATAGAGAGAAAAGAAAGAAGGAAGGCCTTCAAAAGAATAGAGAATTTGACAGCTTTGGAAGGTTATGATAATTGGAAGGAGGGAATATTACCTAAGATAGTCTCTTCCCAATAAAGAGAATGATGAGATGGAGATGTGATAATAGCAAAGATCAAAGAAAAGAAGATCATGGCAAGAGCATAGTGAACCAAGGTGCATAAAAGGTTTCAAAAGATTGTATGAATAATGAACCTCAATGGATGCACCTTCAAAAGAGCCACAAATGAATCCCTTCTTCTTCTTTTTCTTTTTTTCTTTTTCTTTTCTTTCTCTTTTTTTCTGTTTTTTTCTTTCTTTTGTCTCTTTTTTTATTTTTCAAACTCATGAAACATGGAAAAACAGATTGCCTTCATCAACTCTTCATATGGCAATGATGAATGTATCTTTAACAAGTGGCCCAAATGACTTAGTGAAGAAGGTGTTTATTTGGTGTGTGATAATTGCGAGTATGAGTGGATGAATGGTACAACTGAGGACTAACGATTGAATGAAGTGAAATGTGATTGAGATGACAATAGGGGAAAAAAGTGTAAATTGGGAATTGACATATCCTCGGTAATATGATTGGAAGAGATAGGTTCCTACTTTGGGAAAGGATTAAATTTAGGTTGTAACGAGATAAAAAGCAAACGTGGCCTATGGGTTTAATGAAATGGCTTGGGTGGCCTCAAAAAGGAAAACTTTGTGCTGTAGGACTTGAAGAATGCATACTGGATAGTCAAAATGCATAAGTAGGATCGGCTAATGAAGGGTGGAGGTAAACGCACAATTATCATTTTCTACCATCCAAGGTTCATAGTGCTTCAATCCTTCGATTTTCACTTGCCTACAACCTCAATACACATAATCCAAAATCATGGTTTTGTAATCATCTAAGCATGCTCAAGATGCGCTCTAAGAGCCTAACCCTATACACAAGCACTCATGGTTCCAAGGGCGAAAAGGAATCTTGATGAAAATCCATGATTGATGCTTAGATTTCATTGGACATGTATTTTTTTTCTTTTCAAAATATGACCATAGCAATGCTCGACATGAAATGCTCCCTCCCCCTACTAATATATGCATGGTCCTCAATGCATGAATATGACATTAAAAGCATTTCAAGGGAGAGAATTGCAAACCGAGGGAAAACTTTTGCGATAATGGGAAGGAGCTTTAATGGTTTCTTGTCCACTGATTTAAGGCATGGAAGACAGCAGCAACAAAGGGAGCTAGGAAATTTCCTACTCCTATTAGGGAAAGCAATCAACATAACAAAACTTAAGTGCCATAAAAAGACAGAAAAAAGTGGCAATATACTAGTCATAAAAGTGCCTCAAAAAGAGAAACCACATACTAGTATGAGTAATTCTATGCCCATGTGATGCAGGACGCGGTGGTGGAACCCTCGTGCCTGATCAATGGGGACTGAGATTGACCGGAGGTAGCCGGTTAAACCTAACCTATGGATAAACAAATCCTAGACCCTAAGTATGAGACCTAACCTAAACCTAAGTACAGGCAGACGTGCCGATCAGCGGAGTCGACTCCGAGTGACCAGGGGAAACTCGCGATGATGGGTAGGGTGAGATCCTCTCGATCCACGTCCGGAGGCGTGGAAGTCGCTCGTCGTGGAGTAGCCAGGAGGCTGCAGCCCACGCTCGGTACCGGACCTGACGTACGCGTCAAAAATCTCGAACCTATAATCGTACTACCCTATCTACGTCGTCCGACTACCGGGTGGAGACAGTAAAGGAAAATGCTTCGAAAAAGTAATTAACTTGAAAGAGGGTTGAAGCTAACCTGCGGGGCGCGAGCCCGCTCGGGCCGAGCGAGGGAGGTCGCCGAGCGCGGCAGCGATGTCGGACGCCTGAGCGAGTCGCGAGGGAGCGGAGGGTGCGACCGCGCGAGCGGAGCGATGACGAGTCGCAGCGAGCCGACGGGCAGCAGCGCGGCACCTGGAAGGCGGGAGGCGGCGTCTTGGGCCTGCTCGGGGCGGTCTCGGGCCGGTTCGAGGCGGTCTGGATCGGCTCTAGACCGGCGGGGGCGGTCCGGGTAGGGACTGGACCGGTCGGATCGAGACCGTCGACCGACGTACGGCCGGGGATCGGCTTGAGCGCGGTCGGGACCAGCCTGCTAGGGACCGGTTTGGGCGGCCGCAGCTGGTCTAGGGGCAGTCCGGCCGGTTCGGGCTGGCTCGGACCGGCTTGAGGAGAGGAGCCGATTCCCGCCGAGTCGGCTCGACGGGAATCGCTCATTCCTCCTTGTTGGCTAGGGTTTCGCGTGCATCAGGCGAGCGGCGGCGGCGTAGCGAGGCGAGGCGGCGTTTCCGGAGCTGGGGGAGGAAGCACCGGGCGGTAGATCGAGGGGAGAGCAGGGGGCGGCGGTCTCGTGGCGGAGTGGGGGCGCGAACCTTGCGGGAGTGCGGTGGCGCAGCGGAACGAGGCGGGTCTGCGGCAGCCGCGCGTGGCGTCAGGCCAAGGCAGGACGCGAGGGCGGCAGCGGCGATTCGCGGCGGCGGCGCGCGGCGGCGGCGGCGGTGCGGCGGCGGCGCTCGTGGCCTTGGAGGCCGACGAGGGGCGGCTTGCGCGGCGGCGTATGGCGGCGCCTGGGCGGCGGCGCGCGGCAATGGTGCGCGGCGGCGCTGACCTCTCGTGGTGGCTACAACGGCGGCTTGGAGCGGCGGCGATGGCGGCGGCGTGGAGAGGAACCGGAGCTAGGGCAAGAGGTGGCGGCGGAGGCGGCGGCGGCGGCGGCACGGACTGGTGCGGCGGCAGCGGCGGTGGCGTCGGCGGTAGGACCTCTTCCCTAACCTTCCTTGAGCAGCCACTCGAGAGGAAGACTCTTCTTTTCTCAAATGACGGCTAGGGTTTGTGGGGGGGTCCCTTCCCCTCTTATAGAGCCCATAATGGGCCGAGAGGGGAAAGGGCCCACTTGAGGCCCACAACCCAAAACCCAAAATACTCATAGAAAATAAAGGTTCACAAAAGAAAGGGCTTCACGAATGGGATCCCGAAAAGGGACGAACCCACCCGCAAGCCTAAAAGGAAGAGGGAAATAAGCGAGGACCCGCTTAAACACGTGCGGGTCAAAAGTTCATAATAAAGAAATAAAGAAATAAAGGTAAGCGGATAGATCCGCGCGCGCAAAAAGGGCTCCTTCGGCGCCGTGATATCGTGTCTTGGTGGCGACGGGGGTCGTACGCCACCACCATGTTTTAGTGTGGCATTTTAATGTCCATTTTTGTCATTCTTATACACAATAGTGCTAATATGGTGCACATTATCATCTTTTTATGTATATTTTCCTTCATTGTACCATTCAAGTCCAATTATTATTATCAATTCATGAGTATCATTTTGGTTCATTGTTCACATTTACATTTCTGACATCAAATGACCTTGCCTTAACCATGTTCTCTTGAGTTTTCATGCTTTTAGTGAAGAAATGAGAAGAATCATAAGCAGAAGATGAAGTACTTATTTTATCTTTTTAATTTGAAATAAAGTGATTTTGAGTGAAAGTCTTTAAATTTTTCTTCTTGAAAAGAAATATAATTTCATCTAGAGAAAAATGAAAGATAATTTCATTTGAAAATAAGTTCTAGATTTTAAGATATACTTTAAATAAAGCTTAGGAAATTTTATTGAATCTTTTGGGATTTTTATGTTCTCTCCCTTTTCCAATTCTTTTCTCTTCACATCATTTCTCTCAAAAACTTGGTAGTAGTTACCATATATATGTAATCCCCACATTTTGGACACTTCTTCCATGACTTAGGACATGGTCACTTTTTAAACCCTAATCATTCATTCTAGTTGGAATTGGTGAGAGAAAAAATCTTTAACATTCTCTTTTGTCTTGTCCAAGGACTTGCATGCGTCATTTCCCAAAATAAGTGGTTTTTCCCTAACCATATATATTCACCTTCATGGATATTTTTCTTGTATTGGAGCTTTGAGATTTTAGAGTTCCATGGTTTGAAACTCATACGCGAGAATTGAAATTTAACTCCCCATTCACAACCTGTCTGTGGTGTGTCAAGTCTAAGGATACCCTATGAAATAATTATAGATGGAAGATCATCATGATTCCAAGATCAAATAGAGGACACTTGATTGCTACATTTGCAGTCATCAATTGATATTGTTGGTGGTGCCTCTCATTAGGGAGAGAAACAGCTATGGTGTTTTGCTCTCCTCTCCCTCTCTCTCTATCTCTTTCCCATTTATGGAGTTTTATTTTTTGGTCTTCTTGTGCGATGAGCATCAAAACTGCCCTCTCTATTAGTGTCTCTTCATCTCCTCATCTCTTATTGACCTTTTGTATTCTCAAATGTGAATGTTACGATTCTAGCAATGTAAATATGCACCCCCTTCCTTGGAAGGACCATGAATTGAATATTATCTATCTTAGTCTAATTTCTTGTTTCTTTCCCTCTTATTTGTCCTCTGAGCATCACTATCTATATCAATTTTTGAATTTGAAAATGAAAAGTTAATTGATTTGTTGAATCTATTCTCAGTCAATATTGAGAATCTAACCATGTTCGTGGATAAATTGAGTGATTGAGGACCAAATCATTAGACCAAAGTATTTTTGAAACTATGATAGACTCCTATGATAGTCAAAGTTTCAACCTCACCCATGCTAGTGATCCAAAACTTACTCAAACTCAAGAAGAACCAGTCATAGTAGGCGAGATCTTTCCCGTGACCCAAAAGTGGTCAATAACACAACTAAATTAGAAAGAGGCCTCTTTACTTGACATAACTTATTCCATTGGTTTGATTACATAGAACAACACTACATGTTGAAATTCCTAAAGATCATTCTACCAAAACTGACCTCCACCATTAATGATCATAGTTACTTTCAATGGATTCAAATCAACATTGTCTGCATCACGATTCTTAGTCTCAATGATTCCAAGAACTTCAATTGAGCCCCAAAATTTTACAAAGTGGAGGCAATTACTGCAGCCACTCATGAAGAAAAGACAAAATATAAAAAGTAAACAAATGTGAAGCATGCGTTTAATGTGGAGGTTTACAATTATTAGCTAACATAACGGACCAATGAGATGTTTGAACTGCACTCATCAATGACAAGAACATAAAAAAATGGAAAATAAAAAGGATATGTAGTGATGTGATTATTGCAAAAAGAAAAGACACACGAGAGGGACATGTTGAAAAAGGTTTCCTTCGCTATGAATTTAGTGAAGGACTAACAAAACCAATTTGTATGTTCATTGAAAACACACTGCCTCGCGTCAAATTTTTTTCCAAACTCACTAATTTAGAGAGTTAATTATGAATTTATTAGGATAATGATGAGTAAGGGTTGAATCTATGAAGAATTAATGAAATTTTTTAGATATACTCTAAATTTGACCAAATCGGATAATGAATTGGGGTAAGAAATTAGGAAAATTAATATTTTTAAAAAGAAGACTCTAAGACAAATCCAGAGAATTGAGAATCACTTAATTTGGATTAGTATTCGCAAAGAAATCAAGGAGTAAAATATAGAGAGAAAATACAATTACGACGATGGAGAAAATCATGAAATTAATTAAAATTAGACTAATATACTAATCTAAATGAAAATCTAATGGTTCAAAACAAAAGATTAGGAATAAAACACATAGACCCAAATCGCGCTCAAAATAATCCAATTAATTGGCATATCAAGCCATATTCTTGAAAGGGGATATAAACGAAACTTCTTCCTTGTTGCTCAATGAAATCTTGATTTCAAACACTCTTTGAACACAGAAATGAGTCTAGAGGAAGAAAGAAGAGATTCAAAAATTGTGTTGTCCTAAAGGTTTGATTGATCGAAAATCCTTAAATGTTTAACATAGCCCAAGAAGGGGGATATAAATAAGGGAAATTTGGGCGTGGTCATTCGATTTGCCTTTTTAATAACATGCAATTTATTCATGAATTTATATGACTATGAATGTAAATTAAGACAAACTATTCCATTTATATGCATTTGATCATATTTTGAGTGTATATATATCATTTCATGTAATTTTAAGTTATTATGTAAAAATGTATCATTTTAGGGATCATTATCGATAATTAAAATAATATAGTTTTATCCCCATCTATAATTGAGATCATAATTGGGTTTTAATGATTAAATAATAAGATAAAATATTTTTATATACACTCATATATTTTTTTAGTTTTATTTTCTAAGACAAATGAGTGTATTTTTGAAATGAAAATTTATTCTCTTATTATTTAAATAATTTGACTTTTTAGAATGACAGATAATTTAATTTCTGATCCAAAAAAATAAATTTGGATTAATTTGGGGTAGTATTTTGAAAGTTATGAATTTTATAATTTTTAGGGTTTTTTTTAACTTTCTGGAAAATTTTTGAATTGATTTAGAGTTATTTTCAATTTTTAAAAATAAAAAATGGTTTTATATTGGGCCCTGACGTCGCACCTGATGTGGCAGAGCATCGCCACGTGGCGACATGTGTACATGCCGTGTGGTTACGTGTGTGAGCGCATGTGTATGCGTACATGTGTGTGCACGTGCGCGTGAGTGAGAGTGTGTGCATGTGTGTGCGCGTGTGTGTAATTAGTGGGTTTAGCATTCTTTTCAAGATATTCGCTAAACCCATTAATTTGCACTCATTATATACTTGTGAAATGGCGTTAATTTATTTCATGTGAGACTATGTCTTTTTGTGCTTACTCGCAAGTGATGTGACGCAACGAGAAGCATCCGATAACGCAATTTAATCGCGAACGTTGATTTCTACTTACTCGAGGGGGTACGTACCTGCATTTGATTAGGCGACGATTCATTTTAAAATGATTTAATCTCAGCCACTCACCTGGAGAGTTATAACGGTTGAGATTAAATGCGCCAAATGGACTTTGATGGATGCATGACAACATCTTGGGCATTGATTTACAATCGAATAGACAAGATTGCGCGACGCTTCTCTTCACACGCAATGTGGCAAAATCTGAGCACTTCATGGTCGATCAAATGGACGTGACTTAATGACGATGATTCACGAACATGCGTTCAATTTGAGCCGTTGATCGAAGATGAAAGGGCACATTTAATGGTCGCTCCCAAATTTCTTTATAAATTAACATGTTATTCGACGGAAAACTTCATTCTTGGATGTTTTAAGCAAATCGAAATGTTTAGACAACTCAGTCTTGGAATCACGTGATTTCTTCTTCTTCTAGACTCATTTCTATGCCAAAGTAGCGTTTGAAATCAAGATTTTGTGGAGAGAAAAAAAAGAAATCACCTCTTGACTGCCAAACATAATTTTCAAAATCGAAGAATGAAAAGTTATTGATTACATGTTTTAATTGGATCATTTCGAGCACGACTTTGTTTTAGATTACATGTTTTCTTCCTAATCTTTCTTCCTATAGCATTAGATTTTAATTTTGAATCGTAGATTAATCGAATTGTAGATAATTTTAGATTTTCTCTCTCTTCGCAAACTAAATTTCTTCCTCGATTTCACTCCTTGATTTCTCTGCGAATACTGATCCAAATTCCATGATTTTTGATTCCATAGATTTGTGTTGGAGTCTTCTTTGTTAATAAACTAAAATCCCAGAATTTTCACCTCAATTCATCATCCTATTTGATCGCATTCCAAAGACACCTAAAAAATTCCCTTATTTCTTTGTGGATTCGACCCTTATTCACCACTACACTCTTTAATTCATGATTATAACTTTAAATTGGTGAGTTTGGAACCGATTTTAACATGAGTTTGTGTGTATTCAATGACCGCATGAAATTGGCTCTTTACTTTTCATATTCGGTTAGTGCGCTAGATAAAATGCCATGATGCGAATCAACACCATTAAGTTGCATTCGTTCGATTGAAAATGGAGCATCAAGAGGAAGCCACGTCTTGAGTGAAGAGAAAGCGTGACATAATGCTCGTCATTGAATCTTTGTCGGATCCTTGACATGGTGCTACATGTCTCATGAAGTCTATGCGGTGCAATTAATCTCAGCTGTAATAAATCCCTATTTGAATGGTTGAGATCCTGTCGTTCAGATAAACAATTCACCACCGAATCAAAGTGTGTCAAGTACCCTCTTCTCTTAAGTGAAGGCGAAGGCCTATCACTAACTCTCTCTCCTTCACGTTGATTGGATGCTCCTGAGTGTGTCATATCACCTAAATTACTTCAAGAGACACATAGCCCCGCATTTGCAAAAAAATGATGGGCTTTATCATGCAGAAATAGATGCAATGCTCTAAGGGTCAGCTCATGCCCTTAAAACGATAGTTAACCTAATGATGTGTGCACAAATGTGCACCACACGTGTGCCACATCACACATGCATACACCGCCATGCGGCGACACGCAAGAGCACATGCCATGCAATCAGCCACGTTAGTGCCCATATAAAACCATTTTTTAATATTTTTAAAATTAAACTAAATTCAAAATAAATATAGAAAAATTCAAAAAATTCAAAAAAAATCCCTAAAAATTAGAAAAAGCACAAAATTTAAAATATAACTCCTTTTTAATCTATTTTTGTTTGAGCAAAAAAATTAAATAATCTATCATTCTATAAATTTTAATTTAAGAAATAACAAGAGAATAAATTTCTAACTAAAATATACACTCATTTTCTTTGAAAGATAAAACGTTAGAAAAAAATAAATGATTGTACATAAAAATATTTTCTCTCATTATTTTACATTTAAACTGAACTATAATCTCAAATTTAAAATGAGAATAATCTATTCTAAAACATTAACTTTTAAATATGCATGATTATCTCTTAAAATAATATATTTTAAATTATAAACTTTAAATTACATAAAATGATAAATATGCAATCAAAGTATGATAATATGCATATGAATGGAATGTTTTATGCCTTAATTTACATTAAAAATCATGTAATTACAAGTATAAGTTGCAAATTATCAAGTAACAGCCAACTCCTACAAACCTTTTAATCATTATCATAGCTGACCTAAATCAACTAGTTCAAACCAATCTGAAAATTGATAAATCTAGGAAGACGTGAAAACATTGAATGTTGGGGCATCAATAGTCATTGGATCAGGCTCCATGATAAATTCAAGTGGAAATCTATGATTATTGGATTTGCATTCGTTGTTCAAAAACATAGTATCACGGTTCCCTAGTGTTTTTCGATTGTACACATGATCACCTAATGTTTTACACATGATAATACATCTTTTGGACTTCAAACCAAGATTTGATCTTTCATCAATATGGTAAGGGTTTAAATTGGACATCTCAAAATACATAGATCAAAATAGTCTATGTGTTTACTCATCCATATCTCTCTCATCACCATCTCATCAAGAGAAAATTTTGGCAATATATTAAACAAGTACATCGTTCTCTCTTCACTATGATGCAATTCATGCATTTCACATCACCATCTTGGTGGGGGGTCTCTGATAACATGCATATTTAACTTGAATTCTTATCATATTTAACTAATATTCATGCTTATTTTATGTAATTATGATGCATGTTATCATTGTTTTATGAATTTTCTCCATTGGCATGCCATTTTACTAAAGTCAAAATTTTTATATTATTTAGGGTTAATTATGTGTTTTATTGATGTTTGATCTTTTGCAAGGTAAAATAATGGGAAATTAACCACTTTCCTTGATTTTTTTTGACTTTAGTTGATGATTAAAAGAATAAATTACAAGAAGAGAATGATGGGATGAATCAAAATAGAATTCCAAGAGGTTGATTTAATATTATTATGCATTCATCCTATTTTCTTGCTTGGATTTCTATTTTAGGTGACATGATCTTAAAGATGAAAAAATTTGTGATCTAATGGAGAAAATTTGAGTCAAAAAGGAGTTCTAGAAAGGAAATTATGAATTTCTGAATTTTATAGATTTTTTTGGATTTTATTTCTGATTTTTCAGATATTTTTCGGAATTTATTTCCTTTTGAATAATCACGAAAAGGGGGTTTTAAATGCGCTAGACTCGCACGCGCTGACGTGGCACTACGTTGACACGTGGCGGCACCACAAGAGCTGATCAAGATGGACCCATCAAGGGCCACATGGACGCCTACGTGGCACGACGAGCCTTATCAAGCTAATCGTGTGGGCCCCTCGGGCGATGTGGTAACATGTGGTGCGTCAGATGAAATCGCATTAATTGAGGCGCATTAATCTGGTGGATCTCAATCCACTAGATCGTCATCAAAGCACGTGCACAATTTGCAACCGTTGATCTCATTAGTGAAATCTGATGGTCGCAATTTAATCGCACACTCAACAAGTAATAGAGCGACATGTGGCTGCATAAGGACGCTTCGATGAAGATCAGATGGCAAAAATCAAGGAGGACATGGGTCCGTGTCATGGGATCATGGCCCACCTATTTCACGTGATTGTGGCCGTCCAAAGTCCCTTCAGCGAATCAGACGACACAAATTTTTCTTGAAATAGGTGGGCCACGATCCCACGACGCGGACCCATGTCCGCCTTGATTTTCACCATCTGATCTTCATCGAAGCGTCCTTATGCGGCCACGTGTCGCTCTATTACTTGCTGAGTGTGCGATTAAATCGCGACCATCGGATTTCACTAATGAGATCGACTGTTGCAAATTGCGCACGTCCTTTGATGACTATCTGGTGGACCGAGATCCACCAGATTAACGCACCTCAATTAACGCGATTTCATCTAACGCACCACATGCTACCACGTCACCCGTGGGCCCACACAACTAGCTTGATAAGGCTGTCGCACCACGTAGGCACCCACGTTGCCCTTGATGGGTCCGTTCTGATCAGCTCTTGTGGTGCCGCAACGAGTCAGCGTTGTGCCACGTCAGAACACACAGGTCCAACGCATTAAAAACATATTTTTCATGATTTTTTAAAGGTAAAAAATACCAGAAAAATCAAAATAAAATCCAGAAAAATCTATAAAATTCAAAAATTCATAACTTCATTTTTAGAACTCTTTGACTCAAATATTCTCCATTGGATCACAAATTTTTTCATCTTTAATATCATGTCACCTAAAATATAAATCCAAGCAAGAAAATAGGATGAATGCATAATAATATTAAGTCAACCCTTTGGAATTCTATTTTGATTCGTCCCATGATTCTCTTCAATCAATTGTCGATTCCTCCTTGCACTATGGACATGAATGATAAAGGCACAAGAAGTATAAACAAGCATTATCCTTTCCATACATAATGACTATAAAATAGAATCGGCTATAACACATGGGAGGCAACTTACCATTCTAATTCTACTTTCTTTTCTTTTTCTTTCATCCTAATTCTACTTGGATTTTTTATTTATCATAATTCTACTTTGCTGCAAGCCTTTTTACGGAAAGGGATTATATAATGAAGAGTAAATGTAGAATTAAAACTTTCTAAGGCTTTTTATGCAACTTATTGAAAATAATATTCACATTAACTCATTCCATGGTGCTCATCCTACCCATGTGCCGTCCTTAGTAGACAAGCAGCTTATTCCCCCGAAGAGGTTTTGGTATCTCTATGGATGAGGGAGCTTCACTATATCAATAATAGTATTTCTAAGAAAAGGATGATACAAGCTATGACTTACTATGGAGAGCAGAAGGATGTGCGTGCAAATAGCAATTTACTCAATATTTAGAAAGAAGAATGAGTGTATGAGGAGTACATAAATTTTTGAAAAGTCATAGTATGAGCTTGAGTAGATTCTTAGATTAAACTTCTTGGTTCCCCAAAGGAATACCTAGATCTATAATTTCATCGACTCTACAACCTCCTCAACATAACATTTAAGGTTGTTCTTCCATGGCTTCCTACGCATTTGAAGGTGTTCATGTACTCTATGTTTTTCTTATTTCATATGGTTTTGGAAAGATCATGTTGCTGTTCACATGGTTTATAATCATATCATGCATAGAGTACCAAATGAAGGAATGCTAAAAAAATTTTAAAAATTTTAAGTTTTCTAGAAAATTCCCCCCAAACTCATTCCTTTTATTGTCCTCAATAAAAAAAATAACATGCTCATGGAAAAGAAATGTCAATCATAATGCATGGCATGCAAAATAAATAAGTAGGAAATGAAACAAGGGAGCTAATAGAAAAACTTAGCGAGTATTTTGTGTTGGTTGCATCCTTCTCTTCATTAGTGGAGTTCCTCTTGGATGAAGTTTCTTCTTTTGTTGTTCTCTCCTCCTTAGTGTATATAGAGCCTCTAGAAAAATAAAAGCAAATAGAAAATTTAAATACAAAAATAAAAGTAAATGCAATAGCCAAAATAAGGTAAAAAAAGTATAAAAGCTACAATAAGGTAAAAAGTAAATGCAAAAACCAAAATTAGGTTGGATTGCCTCCCAACAAGCTCTAAGTTTTGCATCTTCAGCCGGACTTAACTCACTCTAGCGACTAATTAGAGGCTGATGTCTCCAGAAGTTGCAGCTCTTGATAATGGATAGGTGGTGGTCCTTCTTCACCAATATATGGTTTCAATCTATGCCCATTCACCTTGAAGGAATTTTTGGTCTTAGGATCTAAAATTAATACCGATCCATTGTTAAACACTTCAAGGACCTCATATGGACCATCCCACCTAAAGTGCAACTTTCTCGAAAAGAGTTTAAAATGAGAATTCTAAAGCCAGACCTTGTCATGATTATGAAAAGTTTTTCCGATTAATGTGTTTCTCATGAAAAGCCTTATTTTTGGCTTTATAAATCTCGACATTTTGATACGACTAATTTTGTAATTTTTGGAGCTCTTAAAGTTGTAGAAGTCTTTCTTTCCCGGCTTGCTCAAGAGAGAGATTAAGCTTTTTAATAGCCCAATAAGCCCTATGTTCTAATTCGATGGGGAGGTGGCAAGGTTTGCAATATATGAGCCCAAATGGAGACATCCCGATGGGCGTCTTGAATGCGGTGTGGTAGGCCCAAAGAGCATCCAGTAGCTTCACTGCCCAATCTCTTTCCATCCGTGCGGATTATCTTCTTCAATATATTCTTGACTTCTCTATTGATGACTTCTACTTGATCATTTTCTTGGGGGTGATACGGGGTCGTTAACGTGATGGTGAACTCCATATTTCCGAAGTAAAGCCCTGAAATGAGAGTTAGTAAAATGAGATCCACCATCACTAATGATCGCTCTAGGACAACCGAAGCGAGAAAATATGTTGCAAACAATGAACTTGTTAACCACGCGATGATCATTTGTCCACGTCGTTATTGTCTCAACCCATTTAGACACATAATCCACTGTTACAAGAATATATTCTTTTTCCTCAGAGGGTGGAAATAGTCCAATAAAGTCTATCCCCTAAACATAAAAAATCTCTACCTCAAGGATGGTTTGCAAGGGCATTTCATCTCGCTTTGAGATGTTTAATGCGGATTGATACTTTAGACATTCCTTGCAATATTTGATTGCATCCTTGAATAGAGTTGGCCAATAGAAGCCACTTTGCAGCACCTTAGCTTCAGTCGTTCTTGATGCAAAATGTCCCCCACATAAGGACAAGTGACACATCTCTAAAATATGAACTTGCTCCTCCTCTAGAATGCATCGCTGAATAATCTAATCAGCCCCTAAGTGGAACAATTGGGGTTCTTCCCAAAAATAATATCGAATATCATAGAAGAATTTTTTTCTTTTGATTTGTGTTCCAATACTCGAGGACTGATTTCGCGACTAAGTAATTCGTGACAAACCAAGGTGCCTTAGTCATGACAGCAAAAAGCTAATCGTCAAGAAATATGTCACTAATTTCTCCAGAAGAAGTATTCTGGAGTTAAGAAAGATGAGCAGCCACTGAGTTCTCACTTCCCTTCTTATCCTTAATTTCTAAATCAAATTCTTGAAGAAGGAGAACCCATCGAATCAGTCGCGGTTTAGCCTCTTTCTTAAACAACACATACTTTAAAGCGTCATGATTTGCCTACAAAATGATCTTGTTGTCCAAGATATAAGATCTAAAGTTCTCAAGCGCAAAGACAACCGCCAACAAACTTATTTTCCGTAGTCGTGTAATGGGGTTGGGCATCAGCTAACGTATTGCTTGCATAACAAATGACAGTCGGCTTCTTGTTGATATGTTGCCCCAAAACCGCCCCCAATGTATAATCCGAAGCATCGCACATGATCTTAAAAGGTAAGTCCCCTATTAGGAATTTGTAGAATAGGTGCTTCCACTAAAGATTGCTTCAGCTGCATGAGGGCTTGCTTTCCCTCTTCCTCAATGATAAAATCATTGTCTTTGCACAAGAGAGAAGTCAATGGTTTTGAGACTTTAGCAAAATCTCTAATAAATCTTCTGTCAAAGGAAACTTCTAAGTTCTCTTATCAACTTTGGGAGTGAAAAGGTCTTGAATCACCTCAACCTTTTGCCTTGTCCACTTCTAATCCTTTACTTCAGATTTGATGCCCCAACACTATGCCTTCTCTAACCATGAAATGGGACTTCTCCAAACTAAGCACTAAGCATTTCTTAATGCAAACGTCGAGGATTTGCGTTAAGTGCTCTAAATATGTATCAAAGCTTGGCCCGAAAACTGAAAAGTCGTCTATGAAGACCTCAAGACTCTCTCCTATAAAGTCAGAGAAAATGACCATCATGCATATTTGGAAAGTCGCAGGAGCATTACATAGTCCAAATGACGTGCGTTGGAACGCATAAGTGCCAAAAGGACATGTAAAGGTGGTCTTCTCCTAATCATCAGGGTGAATCGCCATCTGATAATACCCAAAATATCCATCGAGGAAGCAATAATATCCTTGGCCATAAAGCTTATCAAGGATTTGGTCAATGAATGGCAAGGGGAAATGGTCCTTTTTACGTCACCGTGCTTTAACTTCGAATAATCAATACATGCTCGCCATTTCGTCGGAAGACGCGTCTGAATTTCTTTGCCCTTGTCATTCGTGGCCACGGTGATCCCCACCTTCTTAGGGACTACATGCACCAGACTAACCCATGGACTATCGAAGATGGGATAAATAATGCCTGCGTTTAACTGCTTAAGGATTCCATCCTTTACCGCATCTCATACCTTAGGATTAAGCCTCCCTTGTGCCTCTCTAGAGGGACGAGAATCCTCCTCTAGAAAAATTTGATGAGCGCACAAAGAGGGGTCAATCCCCTTAAGATCCGATAAGCTCCATCCAATTGCCTCCTTCCTACCTCGCAAGACCTCAAGTAATCTCTCTTCTTGACGCACTGATGATCAAGAAATGCATATTTCAAAATAGAAGGTAGTGGTTTGAGCTCGAGTGCCGTCTCACTTGAGGGAAATGGATCGTCCTCGAGCTCCTCGATGCTACCGTCCTCAATAAACTGTTATCGTCTCCTCAATACAACTCAAAAAATTTATGGATCCTCATAAATATTGATGGGGCCTACCTCATCGGACTCATGTGAAGGATATCGCATCAATTTATTGATGCTCACCTTCATAATACTATCTCCTACCTGAAATATCACTTCTCCTTTGCCCCAATCCATATTAGCTTTTGCGGTAGTTAAGAGCGGTCTCCCTAGTATGATGTGAGCGTCAGTGAAATCCTTAGTGGATTTCATATCCACTATAATAAAATCTACAGAAAAGTAAACCATTTTTATCTTCACGATCACATCCTCCACAATACCGTGAGGTTTATCTCATGGATCCATCTTATAAAGCTCAATTCGATGAATAAGGGCTACAATTCTCCAAGTGGACAAGTATCATACACTCCCCTCGGGAGGATATTGACACTAGCTCCCGTGTTGAGAAGAGATCGAGTAAAAGTCCTGCCCCCTATCTAACAACTAATCATGGAGCTCCTGGATCATGTCGCTTACAAGGAAGCGTACTCAATATAATCGAACTAATAGTCTTGCTCATAGAATTCGCTTCGGCTTCCTCGTCGGGGTGCATAGTCCTTTTAAGGACTTAGCATAGATAAAATGTACTGAATCGCATCTATTAGTAGAATGGTGATAGTGACCTGTCGAAAGGCCTCGAGCAATGTATCGTCATTCTCGCTTGTCAAGACCCTGGGCTGGCTCAATAAATGAGGATAAGGCACTAGAGGTTTGTAACCCTCGAGATTGGGCTCTACACTAATCAGCTCCTTGTCAAGTGCCTCCTCATCCTTAGAGTTCTCCTCCGAAATGATCATAGGAGAGGATTCTTCATCCTTCTCCTCAGTCAGGTCCTTGTGATGCTTGTGGTCCTTATGAGGATCCACTAAGACCTTGCCACTACGTAGGCCCGAGATAGCATGTGCCTCCTCCAATGCACTATCAATGTGAACTTGGTTCACATTATGGGTGCGGCTCGACGATGCTTGCCATGGATTCCTAGGGTTTGCTAGAGGTTGGGAAGGTAATTGGTCAACAAATTCTACTCACTTTCCCTTCCTCTGCTTTAGCGAAAGCATCAGAGAATTGGGCCTTAGCCCCTTCGACTCTATCAAGTCGGTCGCTAACCTCGGTCAGTTTTACTCATCATTTGTGCTAATGCACTCATGACGGGATCCAATAAAGGTGTTGGAGGTGATACTGCTGGTGGCGGTGTAACTGCTCCAGGGAGAACTAGAGGTGAAAGGTGTCAGCCTTGGGTTCCCCTTATGCTACTGAGCGGATCCGAAGGGCTGATGGTATGAAGTGTGTTGTCCCCTCTGCTGATGCGCATAAGATGGGTTATGATAACTAGTATAACCCTGATTCGGGTAGTGAGATCTACCCGCTTGGCTCAACCCTGGATATGTCATAGGGTTTTTCTAAAATAGAAATGGACCTTGAATTTGCCATCACAGGGCAATCCAACTCAACATGCTCAAAACTCGAGCAGTACGAACAAGGAGAGACATTGCTATGTGCCACTGGTGCGAGGCCATAAGAACCTGATCAGATCTTAAGCGAATCCATAATCAAATTTCCGTGCCTCGGTCAGCTTCTCAATCTTGTCCAAAAGCATACTTGTCTCCACCGCCTTCGCATCCAATATCCCTCCCTTTGCGGTAGCGTTGCGTCCTCTAAAGGATTTAGCCGCATGATGGTAACTATTCTCCGGCACTATCTCGATCAACTCGAGGGCTTCATCCTCACATTTTCTCATAAATGTGCCTCTACTACCGGCATCAAGTAATTACCGATCAGGCGCACCTAAGGCATCATAAAATACCTGAGTAATCTCATGTTTTGGTATATCGTGATACGGACATTGTCTCAAAAGATCTCTAAGTCTCTCTCATGCCTCATACAATACCTCGTCCGGCCCTTGTGAGAATTCGCATATGGCTCTTCTCACGGGTAGTATTTATTCAAAACTACGTCCTCCATATCTCTTTAGGAGTCAAACTTGCGACCTTAGGTGAAAAACCACTCCTTTGCCTTTTCTTTAAGTGTGAAAGGGAATAAGCGCATCTTGGATGTCTTTGAGGGGACATTATCGAATTGATTGAATTCACACACCTGGCTGAATTCATCCACATGTCGATACGGATCCTACGATGAGAGTCCATGGAAAGTGGGTAAGAGGCTAAGTATGTGTGAGTCAATTTTAAAATTCACACTTCTTTGAAGAGGGGCATTGACTCGAGTAGTCTGCCTTTGGACAACCAGCCTCACATAATCGCTAAGGCGTCTCCTCACTATCTAATTGGGAAGAGGGGCGTCTAATGGTACTCCTCACGCCGGTGTGGCGAGAGCTCGTATAGGAACACTAGACTGAGTCTCTAATGGAGCTCTAGAATGTACTGATGTGTCGTAAAAGTCATCATACAAGGGATTATTCCTTGTATGCCTCATGGATATCTGATTTTGGTGTCCTTGTAGTCCTCCTCGGTTCCTCGTATTCCTATTCATAGCTATATCAAAAAGATCACAAAAATACAACTATATATATAAGAAAATCAGAAATGTGTAATACTCCAAATGTGATGTTCTAAATCAAAATGCTTAACTCTAATCCACCAAAAGAGAGATTGAGCTACACACTATCAACAATCATACCACAGGAACAAATAACACTTAATAAACCTCTAATAACAGAGATCGTACCTGATGTATCGTGTTCCTCGTCTCAAGAAAGTGAAAAACACAAAATAGAATACTGAATTGCACCAAAATGTAAAACAAAGGCAAAATGGTAATCGTACCTCAATATTGCTTTTTCTAATAATGAGATGGTAAAATACTTTCTTTGCAGGTTAGTACAATAACAAAAGAGAAAAACCTAAATTTGACCTCAAATTTGAATACAAAATAAATAACACGTGTTACGTGGCAACAGTGCCAGTCATTGTGACCAAGAGAAGATTGGGTGGTGGGATGGGTGAGTGAGAGAAAGAGGAGGAGAAGAGAAGGAGGATGAGCATGACCAAGAGAGGAGAAGAATCAATGCTCTAATACCATGTTAACAAAGAAACACAACAGTTCGTTAAAACTAAATATGAACAATACATGAGGTTATATAAAGGAGAGACGAAGAGGGAGAGGTGGAGAGAGAGAAAGGGAAAGAGAGAGTATGCCCTAACAAGCTGGGAGCCCAATAACCCTTCGAATAGTTATTATTTGACCTCTTTTAGTCTTGCATTGAAGATTGTCTTTCAAGATCAATCACAATTGATTCCCACTCTATCATGAGGTAAATTCATTACATCACTCATTCATCATATAGACATTTACAATTCTCATCTAGCCTCATTCATATGATCATCTTAAGTATAGTTAGAGAGTTATTGTAGCGGTATCTAGTTTCAATTTGTGCATTTCTAATACACTCAAGCGTGAAGACTTCTAGTATCATAGTCAACTCATAAATTAAAAGTCATCAGTTGAAACTTCAATCCAACTTCAGATGATTGAAGTTAAAAGCACAAAACCAAAGTCAACACTTCAAAAGGAGATTTTCTAGATGTCATCATTTTAATATTCTTACTTTATTCCAAGTAACTTGAATCTACGAATTAGTTTATAATTAATTTTTGAATATTATAGTTAGCTTTCTGTATTGTGTGAGTTCAAGAGTTAGGAATAGTTTGGATTGCCTGATACACTAGGTCTTTCGAGCAAGTCGTACTTATGCATCAGTGTAGAGGGAGAGTTCTTCGGTGAATCAGTGCTAGAGTAAAGACAAGTCTAGGGAGTTGATCAGAAAGCTAACTCCAGTTGTATTTCCTCTTTCCCTTGCATGATCATGCGAAATTGGAGGTGAGAAACCTACTTAGAGTGTACATGGATTAGTGATGAGGCTCGAGGAATTTAAAGAGGCAATCTCATCTTGCTCTAGAAGTCGGCCCATTGTAGATGAGATACGCAGTGGTGTATCGAAGGATGATGGCAAAATGAGGTCATTAATCGAGAGTATGATCAGGTCAAATCAAACATTTGTAATTGGACTTTGATCTGGGTAACCCACCCCGTAGTAGTTGATACTCAAAGGACTAACAAGTTGAGGAGAGACTCCAAGGGGACTGTCTCCTCGTTGGACTGGCTGGGGGTGTTTGGATAAACTATCTAGTCTTAAAATTCTGATATAAGAGCATTGTGAGAAATTAAGAAGGATCAACGAATTTACAAGAGGGATTAGATAACATAACTATGCAGATGAACTAGTTCATCCCACACCCAAGTAAATTTACTTACAAGTAGGTAATTTCAAGGGTTAGTAGAATAAGAAGAGTCCATAGAATCTAATCAGGGTTACATGAGGAGGCCCTATATAAAGCTACAAAAGAAAGAGAAGATAGGGATAGAGGGGTATTGAACCCTACTAGGGTCTCGCCTTGGTACGATTATAATAAATTAGAATTATTATTTATTCATTTGTGTTATCCTTACGATTACTGCTTTTCAATGATTAGATATTCTTCACTCAATTGTTGATCAGAAATAGGCCATGATGCCTTGTACGAGAAGGCAGATCCACTAAGAAATTAAGAAATATTGGGAAGGAGAGAGTACCAAATAAATAGAATGAGGCCCAAACAAGTCAAGAACAAACAGGAGAGAAAGAAAAGTAATCTTATTGGTGTCATTAAAATACTTTTGTTACTAAACATAGGTATTTTGATTGTGAGTGCCTCGTTTTCTTCCTCTCGATACCCATGAGCATAAGTGCGCAGTTGTCTAGAAGCATATGAGCTCAAGTGCATGTCCAGTTTGGAGCTCCTCTATTTCTCCCAACTCAATTGATGTTGAAGATACTATTGCGAGTCGAAAAAGGTATCCCTTTTGTTGAAAACCACGAAGAAATACCGCCTCGAATGTGGTCGAGGAAAGCCAACGTTTTCCTCGATCAAGGACACGTTTTCAGAATAACCCGGGATAAATCTTGATCAAGGACACGTTTTCCTCTTCTTCCTCGTTTAACCGGTAGGGTCATGGGGCTCGTTGACCACGTGCTGCAGAAGGGGGATAATCAAGTCCTCCCCCACGTTTCAGGGCTAGAAATTTAACATGTCGAGAGCCGATAAGACTGGCGTATGCCACCTGGAATATTTAAGTTCTCCGTCAGATCTCTTACTCTACAAGCCTTCTTCTTAATGGAAGTATTTTTTACAGAAGAGGAACCATACTGGACCCCGAAAACCGAGTAGTTGTAACAATATTCCTTGTCTCTTCAATCTACCGGGATGAATAAAGAAGGCTCTCCGAGCTTCTTTTTGTTTGAAGTCAACATCCTGCCTTGAGAGAGAAAGTGGAGGAAGAGTTGCGCCATTGCTACTAGCTATAGCTTTTGGCACAGTGGTAGGCGCTTAACTCCAACACTTTTTCTCCGGTCAGACAAATTAATGGTCTCCGGTCGACCAATAACCCGCGGCCTCTGTGCTTCATTATCTCGCTAGTACGAGCGCCAGTCGCAGTCTCCTGGACGTGCACAACGTGGAAAAGAGTAGGAGACAAGTATGGCGGCTTTCCTCGTCTCTCTCCTCCTGGTTTATGCTGGAAGAGCTGCCGCACGATCTCCTGTCACCAGTTAACCTCTGATCCGCCCGAATTTTCTTCATTTTGGCATATCTACTTACAGCAGTCGTCTTTCAGATAGCTTGCCGCAAATCTTCTGCGATGTCGGCAAGTTGGCGAGCGGCTTCTTCTCCAAGTCCGGCGCCGCCACCGTGCTTGTGCGCTTTGTCTCTCTCGTCGGCTGTGCCAGACTAAACGTGCTGGTCCCAGTCCTGCGTGTGACGATCTCCGCATCAATCGTAATCCTGGCGATGATGGTGGCCGAGAAGGTTTTCCTATCCATCGTCAGTCTTTACGTAAGGCTCTTCCGCCGCAAACCCGAGAAGTTGTACGAGTGGAAGCCCATCGTCGAGAAGGAGAGCTCCGCCTTCCCCATGGTCCTCGTCCAGATTCCCATGTACAACGAGAAAGAGGTGAGCTCGCTGGTCTCCTCCTCATCTATCAAATCTCGTTAAGTTGACTCCCGAGATGGTGGCGCAGGTCTACAAACTGTGCATCGGGGCTGCTGGCAGACTATCGTGGCCGCGGGACAGATTCATCGTTCAGGTCCTCGACGATTCCACGGATCTCACCATCAAGGTTAGTCGTTCATCAACAGAAAGGAGGGGGAAAAGACCGAGATGTCGAGAGAACTCAGAGCTGAACTTACAGGAGCTGGTGATGGCGGATTGCCGGGCTTGGGCAGCGGAGGGGATCAACGTCAAATACGAAGTCAGGAAAGATCGAGTGGGCTACAAGGCGGGGGCTCTCAAGGAGGGAATGAAGCACGAGTACGTGGAGCGGTGCGAGTACGTCGCCATGTTCGACGCCGACTTCCAGCCGGATGCCGACTTTCTTATGAGGACCATCCCCTTCCTCGTCCATAATCCCCGTCTTGCCCTCGTCCAGTGCCGCTGGACCTTCGGTAAGCACTCCGTCACTCTCACTGTTCTCGTCAAACGGCCGCAGCAGCTGATTGACTTACTTCCGGGTAGTGAATGCCGGAGACTGCCTGTTGACGAGGATGCAGGAGATGAATCTCAACTACCACTTCAAGGTGGACCAGCTGGCCGGCTCGTACTGCGTCGCCTTCTTCGGCTACAACGGTGAGTCGTCGTCGTCGTCTGTCTTCTTCTCCTCGTCGTCCTCCTCTTTCGCGTTGACCAGACTGTTGCTGCAGGCACGGCAGGAGTGTGGAGGATCTCCGCCATCAATGACGCGGGAGGCTGGTACGAACGGACGACGGTGGAGGACATGGATCTTGCCGTCCGTGCTGGCCTCAAGGGCTGGAAATTCGTCTACGTCGACGACATCAAAGTACCTCTCTCTTCATCATCATCTTCTTTTTCCACTTCCTCATATCGAAGTTTAATGCAGGTAAAGAGCGAACTGCCGAGCACCTTCAGATCCTACAGGTTTCAGCAGCACCGGTGGAACTGCGGTCCCTCGAATCTCTTCAGGAAAACAGCACTGGAGATCATGACGAATCAGGTAACGGAATCCGCCAGCTCGTCCTCTTGTTGTCGCCACGTTGACTTTCTCAGGTATCTCCGGGTTCCGTTGCAGGCCGTGTCCATGGGGATGAAGCTGTACCTTTTCTTCTACTTCTTCCTCTTCGCGAAAGTCCTGGTTCCTTTGCAGGCGTTCTGCTACTTCTGTACCGCGATCCCCCTCATGGCCTTTACTCCCGAGATCAATATTCCGAGGTGGGCACTGGTCTACGCTCCGCTCGCGATGACCGTTCTCAAGGGGATAGAGACTCCGCGGTCTGCTTACTTACTCCTCTCTCCACCAGCCCCCTCTTCTACCCTCGGCGCTGATCAGAAAATCTCGCGATCTTTTCACAGGTCGCTTCATCTGACGGTCTTTTGGGTTCTCTTCGAGAACGCCATGACGCTGCATCGGATCAAGGCGGTCGCGATAGGGCTTCTGGGAGGCCGAAGGGCGAACGAGTGGGTCGTCACTAAGAAGCTGGGAGACGTGCCCAATACGAAACCTACGGCTCAGAGGCTCCAAGAGTCAGAGACCTCGAGGAAGGATCTTCACGTGGCGCTGCTGCCCGTCACGGTGAAGCCTCGTAAAACAATAACGGACCGGTTCTGGGAAAGGTCGGATCTCCCGCCATCGTCTCCCTGAGTATGTTTCTTCTCCGTCTTCATTTTTCCTTCTTATCTGTGGCCAGATTGAACGTTCTAGAGCTTGTTTGGGGCGTCTTGTTCATCTGCTGCGGCTTCAACTACATTTCCATCTCCAAGGCAGGCTTCACTCTGTACGCGCTGATCCAGGGCTCCACGTTCTTGTTGATGGGCTTCGGGTACATAGGCATTAGCGAGCATGCTCCGGCGATTGCCAGCGATTCTTAGCTGAATGCAAGACGGTGACCGGCGACGAGCTGGATTATATATATCTATGTATCGAGATCTATGATTGAGGCTTACATAGAGCCAGTTCGATCTTCCGACATCGTCGTCATTCGAGGATCAAATATGTTTCGTAAAAAATAAATAGGATTTGAATGCTTTTTTTTTTGTTCTGTGAAAATTTGTTCTGTCCTGTTTTGTGATCATAAAATTGAAGAAGCTCCCGCACAGACGTAGATTCAATGAATGACCATTGTAAGGTGCATGACAGACACTTGGGGGGCCTATTATCTGGATCTATTGATGGGGACATGACATGCCAGGCGGAGTCTTCACGGTTGTGGGATCCTCCTGTTTAGCACCCCGTCAGGCTCAACGTGGGAGTAACGTTGAGCCCTGGACAATGGCCTACTGTTCAGGCACGAAGTGGAACTCTATCCCCACATGTTTTCAAAGCACACGAAGTAAAGACTTGATTCACAATAACTCAGCCACAGCATCTGCAAGTGGTCTGTACTGTGCTTCCATACTCTTCAAGCTACTGTAGCATGCTTTTAAGAGAACCATGATACCCACACGAATAGGGGTAGAGGGTGATACCAGATGTTGATGACGCTCTACACAGGCCTATTTATAGGCCCACAATGTAAAAAATACAAAAGAAACATCAACTCACATGATAGAAGATGTTGAGTGCGCTTTTGCCATGTGCCAGGGTTATCCCACTTGTGCCAGCTGCTCCATATGAGGGTAAATCACTCCCTTCATGCTCCTCTCTCATCCTTTTTTACTCTTATTTTCTCACATATCTTCACAAACTTTATTTTTCCCAAGACTTCAGTGAGAATATGATGATGATCCTTCCATCATTAATGCAATCTCGAATTAATTCGTAGCATGTGTTAATGTGCTTGGTTTTGTTATAATGTGCTGAATTCTTGCTTAATATGATTGCTCATTGGTCATTAATCAGATTCTTTACTAGCTCCATTCCAACACCCCACAACTCCTTCACTAATCGTGCCATCCACACACCTTCACACATGACTAATATTATGGCTATATTTTTAGCTTTACATGATGTTAAAGGCCCTCACCTTTTGCTTCAAGTTATTTCAAGTGATAGGTAGACCACCAAGAAGAAAAACTTGACCCGTAGTGGTCTTCCTATCTTCTAAATCATCAACAAAAGAACTATCACTCTGGCCAATAATATTGAGATTCTTCGATCCCTTCTCAAAGATAAGACCAAAGTCAATAGTACCTTTGAGATATCTTCGCACTCTCTTTGCTGCTATCCAATGATCAAAGGTAGGATTCACCATATATCTACTCAAGATACTCACCAAATAGGTCAAGTTGAGTCAAATATGGAATACATTTATCAAGCTTCCTATTAGGCTTCTACACATCCTAGCATCCACACTTCTTCTTCCTCCATCTTTCTATACCTTTAGATGAGTCATCACTGGAGTCTTGGTTGGCTTGACATCAACCATTTGAAAGTTCTTGAATATAGTACCAGCATAAGGTTATTGAGACAAGGCAATATGGGACTTACCTTGGTGCACTTCAATACCCAAATTGGAGCATAATGACCCTAGATCTGTCATCTAACAAATCTTCATCATCTTCGTCCTCATAATTCCTCAACTTTGATTTCACTTATCCCCGTGATGATCAAATCATCCACATATATGATACATTCAAAATATAAGTCACATTCCTATTTGGTTGACTTCTTTGGGGTTGGGTATCTAACTGGCCCTATGGAAAATGGAGTAATTAGAGGATTGAAATGCTATGGGATTGAAATGGAGAGATTTTGAGAGAAGTTGAAGCAAATTCCTATCCCCTACTTTATATCAGCTAAACCTACTTAGTGTGAGAATTCCTCGCTTCCAAAATTTCCCTCAAAAGAGGGCAATGAGACACTCCCAATCTTTGTCCCTTATGAATTTCATTCCATTTCTACCTTTTTAGTTTAATTAACTCTCACCATTTTCAGTTTCATTCATGATTGTCACACTCCCAAATGACCATACATCCATCATATCTCTTTCACATTCCCCTCACATGTACATATCTCTTCACATTTAGCTTCACAATTCCGCTTAGCCTCTTTACAAACAAAGGACTCCTTATATCCTCATTACATGTAAATTCTTTTAAAATCTTGATACATGTACATAGAAAATCTTCCAAAAAAAGAGAGAAGAGGAAAAAGGACAAAGAAAGAGAAAAAGAAAGGAATAAGAATAAAGAGAAAGAACGAGAATAAGTTAAGGGAATGCCTTCTCTTCTTTCACCCCATCTTTACCACTTCTATTCATCCCTATCATCTATCTTCATCATCCACATTATTTAGGAGTCTAATTATCATAATTGGTATCTATTTTTTTACTATCCATTTCTTTAGATATATTTTTTCTTTTAACCATGTCATTACTTTCATTTTAGTTGTCTTTCTATTCTTTTAGCCACCTCATCACGTTGCATCTCAAAGATAGGAAATCACTTTGAAAATGCACTCTTGATAGGAGGAAGACGAGTTGAAGCGTGTTTAAATGTAATGAATAACCTCCATTTGAGTAAAGGAGTGATGTACTTATTGAGAGAGTAAATAATTATATCCACTCATGAAATTATGAGGACCTTTTCATCCCCATAGCATCAAACCCTACATAAGCTCACCTCAATGACAATTGAGGGTTAGACTCGAGCATTACAAGATGAGCACTACCCTAAAATGCACTAAAGAAGTCAACCTGGAGGATGGAATCTAAACTATTATGGCACATACTATAAGGAAGGGTAATCATACATTTATACGCTTTACCTCTTTAGTTGTAGGGTTACAAAGTGGAAGAACCTTCAAAGAAGATTCTGTAGTAAATTATTAAGGGATTAGAAATTATTCAAGTTGAAGGGAAAACACAACTCATATTTGTAATTACATGATTATTAATGCAAATCAAGGCATAAAATAATCAATTCTTGTGCATGATATCATACTTTGAGTGCATATCTATCATTCTATGAAATTTAAAGTTATAACCTCAAAATACACTATTTTTGGGGATAATCATGCATCATTAAAAGTGATATTTTAGAGTAGATTATTCTCATTTTAAATTTCAGATTATAATTATTTCTAAAATACAAATTAATGAGAAAAAACATTTTTATATGCACTCATTCATTTTCTTTAAGTTTTGTCTTTCAAATAACATGATTGTATTTTTGAGATAATAAGTTATTCTCTTGTTATTTCTTAAATTTGAATTTATTGAATGAGAGATTATTTAATTTTTTAACAAACTAAAGAATTTGGATTAAAAAGGAATTTTATTATGAAAGTTAGAAATTTTCTAATTTTTAGGGATTTTTTAAGAATTTTTTTAATTTTTTTCTGAATTTATTTCGAATTTATTTCAAATAAAACCATTAAAAAAATAAGTTTTCAAGTGCGCATTGATGTGGCAGCTGAGTAGGCATGCGCTTGCACGTCAGCACGTGACACATGCTTGGTGCACGTGTGTGCATGTAGTTGGTGGTTAAGAACCCTTTTAAGGGCTTAAGCTAAGCCTATAAAGTTGTCTTACCTTATATACACATCGCATCACCTTACTTTTTCCAATGTAAGACTATTTGTGTTTTAATTTTGAAGTTCCCAATAAGGTGGTGGTTTAACCTATGAGGGGGGGTGAATTAGGTTTATGTCTTATATATAGAATTATTAATCTCTTTTTCTCTGTTTACTAATATTTGTGGGTTAATCACTCACTCCTTATCCTCTCGATGCACTAGATATTATTATATTGGTTGGGGGACCTAATGTCCCTTAATCCAGTCCCGAGTACTGTAGACTCGGAGCCTCAATCCTCACCAAAATGAAACCTAATCCTCTCACCCTGCAACTGGGTGAACGACAATGTTCAATTACAAGGGTTTAGATTTGCCCCCTACGGCAAACCTAACACTCACCTTTACCTGTCCCTACGACACTACCCATAAGGCCTCGACCTCCTTGGCTCCTGGACGCCCGACTCCCTCCAGGCCGATATCCACACGATCGCTCATCCCGTCACGCCCTGTCGTGCCTCTTCCGCTAGTATCGCTGACCACCGGTAAAGTGAGACCTCGTCTTCTGGCTTCTCTTGGTCTTCCCGCTCCGAAGTCTTAACTCCTCGTCTCAACGACTGAGACGCTCCCATCCTCAGCGTGTGTGTGAATCTAGAATGGTGTGTATCTAACTGTTTCTACCTAAATAAGTGACTCTTCTTACTAACTATGACTTTCTGTCAAATGTTGACTTTTTGCTAAAGTTGACTTTTTCTTACTTGAGTTGACTTTCCTCACTTCTGTTGACTTTGATTGACTTTTGACCTAGAGTTGACTTTTCTTATTTCTATTGACTTTCCTGACTTCAGTTGACTTTGATTGACCTTTGACCTAGAGTTGACTTTTTTATTTCTGTTGACTTTAGTTGACTTTGATTGATCTTTGACCTAGAGTTGACTTTTCTGATTTCGTTGACTCTAGGTTAACTTTTGATCGAGAGTTGACTTTATGCTACAGTTGACATTTTCAGACTTCTGTTGACTTTCATAACAGAATTGACTTTCCTGATAGAGTTGACTTTCCTAACAGAGTTGACTTTCCTAACAAAGGTTGACCTTACTGACACAGGTTGACTTGACCTAATTAAATGCATAATGTTAAGAAAATAGAAATTATGATAGCAAAGAATAAATTTGATGCAAGCAAGCCAACTAAGTTAGTCAATAGACAAACTAAACGATAATTTAAACTATGTAGCTGATGAGATAAACTAATTGAATATAACAAACAAAGTACCTCTTATCTGTCACTATTGATATCAGTTTGTAGAATGTTAAGATAACATAAATTATGATAGCAGAGAATAAACTTGATGCAAGTAGGCCAGCTAAGTAAGTCAATAGATAAACTAAACGATAATTTAAGCTATGTGATTGATGAGATGAACTATTTGAATGTAGTAAGCCAGGTACCTCTTATCTACCACTATAGATATCAATCTGCAGAGTGTTAAAATAGTAAACAATATATAACTGGATCGAGATTAATTAAAACTTACTTGAAATGACTCTTGATCCTAACTGACAATGTTAATCCACCGAGTAATATGATAGTCAAAAATTAGAACTTTACTTAGAGCGATAATTCTAAGCTACAGAGTTTTAAGATTTGCGTACCTCGTGTAAGTGAATTGTTAATTCACTAATACTGTCTCACAACAACTGAGAAGTAAAGGACAGATGGATTTCTAGAAATGACTAGAGAAGATATTGATGATAATAGAATTTTAAAGTTGAGCAAGTATATATTTCTATATTACTAAGAACGTAATTAAAATGGAAAAATTATAACAGAGAGTTAATTCTGAATGATTTATATACCTAACTAAGAACTTAATTAAAAAAACAGAGGGGGCATATTTAGATCTCGTGTAAATCACTTTGTATAAAAAACTAATAATCAAACTTAGAACAGGGTGAACTAATCAGACTAGATTATATCGAACTCTATAGCAGATGTGTTTAAAACAAATAGATTTAGTCAATAACCTGAGCGGTAGATCACAAGATGATTCAAACGAGAACACCCTTGTGTATCACTGAAAATAAAATAGTTATAAATACCTTATTAATACTCTGAATGACTCAAACTTACTACAGTTAAGACTTCACGAACAATAGGATAGATTCAAACAAATGGCGATAAAGGAAGAGTCGATCCACACGATTGAGCAACAAATCAAAACAAAAAAATGCCACAGAATACAAGGCTTCTGAATGCAAATGAGTGACTAATCGACAACAAAAAAAACTTAAACTGCAAGTGATCAAAGAGTAAGATTTAATCAAAAGACTGACGGAACTTCTGATTGATCGAAGTATGAATGTGCTTCAGCATGTTGTCGTCAGAAGAACTCGAAGGCTTTTTCTTGTCTACCGCTTTGACGGAAGACTAAAAATTTGGATTCGTCGCCTTCTTAGCTTAAGATCACCATAGAGCGATGTTCTTCTTTTTGAAAAGAAATTCCACTCTCTATCTAACTTTTCCGATCGAAACCCTAATGCCTTCTATTGAATCGGATTAGAAGGAGAAAATTACGAGAATGCCATCAGTGACATTATGACTATATATATGATATCTAGCATATTTATGAATAAAGCAATAAGTAGAGATATTATAATATGACTCTTAAGTAAACATAGAGATTCCCATTTCTTTTCCTAAAAACAAATACACCCATTAGCTTTAGATAAAAATCACTGGGTTAGTCCAACATGCTAATAGAAGAATAAGATATTAATGATTGATAACATAAAGATATCAATAATAGATGATAAAATTCATGATTCTTAAATCCTAGTCCCTAACTATAATAGTGGCAATTCAAGATACAATTTACATCAGAACTATCGCTCTAACAAATTTCTTCTCAAGTGGTGTGGCGTGGTGTGAGGCATTCAATCCATGAATTTAATTATAGCCATTGATCTTCACTTAAGTGAAGGGGGTACGTGGTAACATCTCATTAGGTGTTGATTAATTTTATTAAACATATTAATCTAGGTTTTTCATTTGAGTAGTGATAATATCCAGGATTTGAAGCATCAAATGCGCTAAATCACTATCGAATGGTCACGATGAAATGACGCTCTCTCTTCACATGGATACGTGGCGCGATCATGATGCTTTGATGAAGATCTAATAGTCATGACTTAACCATAATAATTCACATCTTTGGGTTCCATTGTGACTGTTGATCTCATCAAGGAGAAGAGTCGACAATCACGCCCAATTTTCAAAAATTAAAAATTATCTCTCTTCGATGGTATAAAGAATTTTTGGACTTTGAATTGATCAAACCTTGTGGAAAATACAAACCTTGAATCTCTTACTTTCTTCCACTTCTAGACTCCTTTTCGCTTCCAAGGAGTGTTTGAAACAAAGATTTTGTCGAGAGAATAGGAAGAATTTGCTGCTTGAACTCTGAATTTTTATTTTTTGAAGTACGGAATAAAGAGTATTGATCAAGTAATTAAATAGACCATTTCAAGTGAAATTTTGCTTTAGATTACGTTTTTCTTCCTAATCTTTCATCCTATAACATTAGATTTTAATTATGATAAAAAGATTCATCAAATTTTATGATATTTAAGTATTTTCTCTGTCTTTGCGATAGATTTTTCTATCTTCATTTTATCCTTTTATCTACGAATATTGATTTAATTGAGTGATTTTTTATTCTGAGGATTGGTCTTGGAGTTTTTTTGTAAAAAGAGTAATTTCCTTAATTTCTTACATCAATTCATTGTGAAATTTGATCAAATTTTCATGAACATCTCACAAAATTCCCTAATTCACCATGAATTTGAATATTATTCATCATTATACTAATCAATTTTTGACTTTCAAAATATAAACGAAAAATATTTTGAATCCAAAAATTTTTTTGTTTCATCAGAAATTAAATTATGTAATATTTTACAACATCAAATTTAATAAAAAAAATAAGAGAAGAAATATTGATCTAAAAAATACACTTATTTCTTTGAAAAATAAAACTAAGAAAAGAAGTGAGTGTATATACAAAATATTTTCTCTCAATATTTGCAGTTCAAACTTAATTATAATGTCAAAGAAAGATGGGAAGAATCTATTCTAAAATAATGCATTTAGTTATGCATGGTTATCCCCAAAATAATGCATTTTGATATTATAACTTTAAATTGTATAGAATGATAGATATGCACTCAAAATATGAGAACATGCATAATAATAGAATTTTTTATGCCTTAATTTGCATTAATAATCATGTAATTACCGGTATAAATTTCATGCTATCAAACCTCCTTCTCTAATTTAATGAAGTTGTTGAAGTCAGATTTGAAGCCATGCTCAATGGCATTTCAAATCGCATACTTCTTTCCCATATTGTAGGCTTCGACTCTTGATTTCCATATGACATAGTTAGTGCCATCAAGGGTTAGAGGAAAGATTCTTAACTTACCAACCATTTAAATTGAGTCGCCTATTGGTTAAATCAAAACTACAAGTGTGTCTTGGGTGGTGAATCTACTAAGAGTGGGGTGAATTAGTTTCTTTTGAATATCTATGTTTTCTAATTCCCTTATGAATTTGTTGATTATCCACTCCAATCCTCACGTCACTCGTATAGAAGATTTTTTTATACTTTATAAGGTATCTGAACCCCTCATACCAGCCCTAGGAGGAGATAGTCCCCTTGGAGTCACTCCTCACATTGTTAATCCCCTAGTAGCAATTACTAATTGATCAGGATAGTCAGATCAAAGTTCAAACATAAGCTTTTCATCTGACCCTCTCATGCTCTTGGTTAGTGACCTCACTTAGTCACCGTCCTTCGGTATATCATTGCTCATCTCATCCCCCTCAGGCCAACTCCTAAAGCTTTGTGTGCTGCTCCCTACTCCCCTTCAAGCCGGCTTGCCTCTCTGAAGTCTCTAACGCTCGTCACTAATCCACGCACGCTTCAAGTAGGTCGTTTGTCCTTAATCCCACATTATCCTACAAGGTAGAAAATAGATATGCCTAGATTTGACTCTATAGTTGACTCCCTAGACTCATCTCGTCTATCTACGATTCCTTAGGAATCTCCCCCTGACCCTCAGGGGTAAGTACGACACACCCAACATCAACACATTGTATGCGAGTGTTACTAGTTATCCCTAATTCTTAAGAGAAGTTCACACCATGTATTAATGTTAAATGGAAATTCAGACTAAATTAAAGAGAAAAAATAGAAGAAAATAATCCAAAAATTCAAAGATAGATATTATAAAGGTAAATTTCTAAATGAACAGCTCCGTGTACTATTGCTTTGACTTCCACCCCTAACTTGATTTAGGCCTTCAACATTGTCTTCTTCATTTGACCTTTACTTATTCAATAATTTCCCTTGAATGTCTTAAGGAAATAATAAGATAATCTCGTAGGTCTAGCAGCTATCCTTAATGACTCGAGATGATAACCCTTTAAAATAAAATTAGGCTGAGTCCCCAAGTCTTTGGCCACAAAAAAATTAAAGCCCCTTACAAATTCACCACAAATCTAGTCTAAAAATACAAATTTTTAAAGAAACACTATGAAATACCCCTTTAAATGTCCAAACTGAAATGGAGAAACTAGTTTGAGGGAATGGAAATTTTAAAAAAAATTAGACAGAAAATTTGAAATCAAACGTCGAAAGATCAAACTTGATATTTTTTTCACGAACTTAGAAATTGGAAATAAAAGAAATCTAAAATTCAAGATTATACGATAATGGAAAAAAAGAGCTATATGATAATCTTCAAGAGAAGAAAGTGAGAGAAAGAAAATAAGGATAAAGGAATCAGATAATCTTATTAATAAATAAAAGAGTAAATAATATAGCTTGATAGTATGATGTTTTGATTTAAAATAAAGGATGAGTAGATTTAAAATAAGGAGAGACAAATTTTAATATCTAGATTTCTTGATTCAAAAACATAAAATAAATTAAAAGAAATGAAAAGTGATAACAATGAAAAGAGCAAACAAGGGATGAAGATCAACTAAAATTGACACTACAAAGAAAACATAAATATTAGAAAATCAAATCAAACAAAGTTTAAATTTGGATGAGATAAAACTCAATGAAAGGAACAGAGATTTAAACATTTTGGAGAAAAAATTCGGACAAGAAGATGTTTGACTAAGAGCGGAAAAAAAGGAATGCAAAATATGAGAAAAACTTTCAAAAACCCCATATTGTTTTGTTTTTTTAATAAAACATTTGATTGAAATCAATCCACCAACCACCTTAAATACAAAATCTTGTCCAAACTAGGGCCATTTAGGATTGAAATTTGCTTAAGATGTAGATTAAGAGAGATCATAATAAGAAGAGTTTTGAGAGAACATCTATGATAGAGAGTTTGTTGAAATTACAACAACGAGTGAGAAAGAGTCTTTCCAGCCATGTGTGTGAGGGAGTCTTTCCAGCCGTGCGAGAGAGACCATGTCAAGGAAGGTTTAGGTTTCTTGTTGTTGTTTTTGAATTTTTGGTACCTGAAAATAAAAGTTTTAGGTTTAGGCTATCATAAGAATTAGAAGATAAACTGAAAAATTGAGATAGAAGTTAGATTTAAAATAAAAATAGTAAAGAGTAAGTCTAAGTCAAAATTGAAATTAAAGAGAATAGATAGACATTGATTAGGTGATTGGTTAATAATTTAGAAAACTGAGTAAACTAAAATTCTTAGTCAATTAGAAAATTGGTAAAGAAAAATAATTAAATGGGAAAAAATTAAAATAAATTTTTAAAGGTTATTCTTCAATGTTGGTGTCCACGTTTGAAAAGATTGGGTAGCTGCTCAAGCCATCGATTCTTGCAGCCGTGAACATGTACCTTCCTCAAACCTTTTTGGCTAAAGTAAGCAAATATTTCATAGCAGCAGTAAAACTAGAAGTTAAATTATCAAACTCTTGTTTAACTAACACCTAGGACAAGCACCACAATGGGGTTTGTGCAACGTTATGGATTAGATTTTTTTGTGATCATTTCCATAAAATTAGAAGTGTATTTTATTTTCATTTTTTTTTTTAATATAGTAGCTTTGACATCTACCACATGTGAAACCCTCTGTAACATCATCCATAGATCCACTTCACTGCCAACCGCACTCCCCATCTTGTCATCATCTCCTTCCCATTTTATCTCTTTCCATCTTAATTTTCCATTTAATTTTCAAATTCTCTCTTAATATAAAATTAGCCCTAACATTCATATCGACGAGCCTCACGTACACTCTTTCATTCCATGGTCTCATCTTTCTTTTAAATGGCTAATCTCATTACTTTGTGAATTTGTCCCCTTGCTTACATTGTACTAAGTACGGAACTATTAGTTTTTATTGCATGAAATCCATATGCAACAACAACAACAAAATATTCATAATCAAGTTCGTCTAGTAGCCTATCTTGAACATTGAACTATATTTTCACTTTCTAATCTTTCCATTATGTATTTGTAAAACCTTCATACTCGTTACACGATTGGTTTGGGGCATGAGAATAGTTGTGAGATCTATGAGCTCATGTTGAACACCCCTTCCTCACAACTTCTTGCCTTATTTTCTAGCTCTCATGCTTCTTCTATTTTGTGGTAACATAGATGTGTTCATCCTTATCTATCTAAACTTAAAGAAACCTTACCATGGTTATCTTTATTTGACTTTTTGTGAGAGTTGTGTCAAATCTGCAAACATCAATGTTCTACTTACATTTATCATGACTCCATTTCATCCTCTTGTGCATTCAAATTGATTCATTGTGATGTTTGGCGTATCTCGTGTTCTATCTCCTTCAGGGCCATATTTATTATGTAGTGTTTTTTGATGACTATACTCGAGTCAGCTGGGTATATCTCATCAGTGACTATATGCAAGTTCTGGACGTTGTCTACTAGTTTATACTAGAAATCATTGCCCAACATTCATCATACCAAAAATCATATGAACTAAGAATGCCCCAGAACTTCTTCACATAGTCTCCTAATACTTTTGTGTTAAACATAAAATCATTCACCAAACCACTTTAACTTACACCTCATCTCAAAATAGTGTGGCAAAAAGAAAACACGACATACTAAATGTTGTTTGACAAAAAAAAATTTGTCTGGTCAATGAAAACACACTTCCTCATGTCCAAATAATTTTCAAACTCACTACAATTTTGATTTAATTACGAATCAATTAGGATCATGGTGAGTAAGGGTCGAATCCATAGAGAATTAGGGAATTTTTTTAGTTATATTCAAAATTCAATTAAATCACACAATGAATTGGAGTGAAGTTACATTAGTATTTTTTGAAAAGAAGACTCCATGAAGAATTCACAGAATCAAAAATCACTCAGTTTTGGATTAGTATTTGTGGAGAAATCAAGGAGCAAAACTAGGGGATATAAATCAATCACCAAGAGACAAAAAATGATAAAATTTCACAAATTCAACTAATTTACTAAGAAAAATTGACCTCCAATGTTATACGAAAAATATTAGGAAGAAAAACACATAATCTAACCAACAATTTTGCTCAAAATGATTCAATTAATATCAGGATCAAGACTTTTCATTCCGCATTTTGAAAAGTAAAAATTTGGAGTCCAAGTAGTGAATTCTTCCTTCTCCCTTGACGAAATCTTGATTTCAAACACTCGAACATGGAAATGAGTCTAGAAGAGGAAGGAAAAAAGAGATTCAAGAATTCAAATGTCCAAAATGTTCAATTAATCGAAATATCAAAGAATTCTTTACACCATCAATAAAGTGTGAATTGGGCATGTGATAACATGCATTTATAACTTGAATTCTTATCCTAATTAACTCATATTCATGCTTATTTTATGTGAATATGATGCATGTTATCATACTTTTAGGAATTTTCTCCATTGGCATGTCATTTCACTAAAGTTGATATTTATGAATAAATTAGGGATAATTTCATGCTTAATAGGTGATTAATCTTTTGTTAAGTTTAAATTAATAGAAGTTAATCTGTTGTATTGAATGATTTTTGACTTTAGTAAATGTTTAGAAGGATAATTTCAAGATGAATTTATGATTTAGAATGTTTAGTAAGAAATGATTTAAGTAAATTCTAATTCATCTTGATTTCTTCTTTCAAAATATTTTTTTTAAATGACATGATGTTAAAAAGGAAGAAATTTGTGATCCAATGGACAAAATTTGGATTAAAAAGGAGTTGTATATTTAAAGTTATGAATTTCTGAAGTTTATGCCTTTTTCAGATTTTTTTATTTGATTTTTAAATGAATTTTTAAGTGTTTTTTCCTTATTAAAATCCCGAGAAAGGGGATTTTACTTACCTGCAGGGTGACGTGGTGAGCGGGCCTAGGCGGCGAGCTGACACGTGGTGCCCGGGGCCACCGTGTGGGTGCGACGCGGCGCTGAGGCCACGTGGCAGAGCCACGAGTGGCTCGCGCGGGGCCCAGGTGGCGCACAGGGCGCGGACACGCGGCAGGTGGCCATGCGACCACGCGGATCGATGTGGACACCCATGTGGGGTGCAACGTGGCAGGTAGGGGCGGCAATAGGAGGGCACACGGGTATAGTGGGACCCTGGTAAGATATTGGGGGCGGTAACGCGAAAGCGTTACACCGCCCCTCATTTTAAGCATAACTATCTTTATTATTTCTTCCGTGTGGGACTATGTCCCACACGTTTCTTACCTTTTGCAGGTGACGTGGCGGCATCACAGGCGTCGATATCGATCGTCCTTCATCAATCGCGTGGACCTGAGTCCAGCGATCACCATATAAAGCATGTGCGCTATAATTGAGTTAAGTGACGATGATTAAACGCCGCAGATGCTGACACGTGGAAGCTGCTGGAGCGCTGGATCCTCATCGAACGGACAACGATTGTGGCCAAGCCTGATGGCGCGATCGGATCGCCCACCTTACCTGGTCAGATCGGACGGCAGCGATCAATTGTGTCTCACGATCGCGATCGAACCGTCCACTCACCTGAAGTTCAATCTGACGGCTTGAAGGATTCGTGGAAGAGCTCCACAATCGCAGTCCGATCGAACCGCGATCACGGCGTGATCAAGCCGCGATCGTGGCTCTTCCATCATAGAATCAAGACCACCATGCACGCCGCATGATTCCAACAGAATTTCGCTTCTTTTTTAAGCGAAATTGAAACGATTGTGGCTTCCATCCACGAGAATTGAAGCCCCATCCTTGCGGCAATTGGGTTAGTAGTGAGATTCGATCGATTATCAAGAGGTAATTTGAGTTTTTATTAGATTTAGAAGTTTAATTCTTGGGTTTGACTTTTGACTTTTCTCTGTCAAACCCGAGAATTAAATTCTTAAAACTTCTTATTTATATCATTTCCAATCATTACTTCTTATTTTTACTTATTTAAAACCCTTTTAAAACCTAAGTTTGACCAAGTCAACTCTGTGATTAAAGTCAACCCTGCTCTCTGTGGATCGACCTGATACTTACACATTACTTGATTTTATATCTTATCTCTGTGAGTTCGGTTTTTATAAATTTTTTTTTGACTTACGTTTTTGTGTTTTAAACGACGCACGAAAACGATCCGTCAGCGTGGCAGTCAGATTGCCTTCTCTTGTTCAATCAATGTCTATTATTGATCCTCAGGAGACAAATCTCCATCATTCAGTCATGGCCATCGAATTCTTGATGGAGCTTCTAGATTATGTCGCATCATTGTGAGAAGAGCAATCATTGTGTAACGATCATCAAATGATTTCCATCAAATGCTTGCTACGATGTCACGCATCCACAAGAGTCCATCCAGCGCATTAAATCTGAACCATTATCCCACCCAAATGAATGACCAAGATTGATTGACATTTAATAAAAGTGAATCATCGTTTAATAAGAACACGACACATACCCGCTGATAACATGTAATTTTAACATGCAATTATATGATTAGTAATACAAATTAAGTCATAAAATATTCCATTTTTATGCATAGGATCATACTTTAAGTACATATTTATCATTTCATGCAATTTTAAGTTATAATCTCAAAATGTACCATTTTAGGGATAATTATGCATTTTTAAGAATAAATTTTAGTGTAGATTATTATCATCTATATTTGAGATTAGAATTGGGTTTTAATGTTAAATAATAAGAGAAAATTCTTTTTACATACTCATTTATTTTTCAAAGTTTTAATTTCTAAGAAAAATGAGTGTATTTTTGAAATAAAAATTTATTCTCTTGTTATTTAAATAATTTGACTTTTTATATTGATAAATAATTTAATTACTGATTCAATGAAATAAATTTAGATTAATTTTAAGTTGTATTGTAAAAGATATGAATTTTCTAATTTTTAGGTATTTTTCTTAAATTTTTCCGAATTTTTTTATGAATTTAATTTGATTTATTTTGAATTAAATGAATAAAAATTTAATTTTATATCGTGTGCTGACGTGGCAGCTGACGTGGTGTGGATGAAAACGACGGTGCCACGTGATGACATATGAGACCGCCATGTGTCACACAGGTGTATGTGTGCGCACGTGTGCACATGTGTGTGCAAGTGTGTGTGTGTGTGAATAAGGAGAAAGGACCTTGTTAAATATTTTTGCTAACTACTTATTTACCTATTACTTATATATTCGCCCATTCACTTGGATTTTCGTCATGTGGGACTAGTTTTAACATGCACAGGTGATGTGGCGTCACGTGAAGCGTCCAATTCAAGCGTTAAATCAAAACTATCAATCGTTGCTTAAGTCAAGGGGTACGTGGTGCAATCGGATTGGTCGTCGAATCATTTATAAAATGATTTAATCTTAGTCATTAATCAAAGGAGTTATAACAGGTGAGATTGAAACCGACGAAGACGTATATAGTGCATTGGATCAAGATCAGAAAAATGGCGTTTCACGCATTTCTTCTTCACACGCGACGTGGAAAAATATCTGATGTTCATCTCCGATCCAACAGATGCAACTTAATCGTAATGATCCAAAGCTTGGCATTTCATCGTAGCCATTACTCAATGATGAAACACTAAAACCAACGGTTATGCCAAAATTTGTTATAAATTGAGATGGTCTTCGACGATTTAAATCATTCTTGGATGTTTTCGAGTAATTGACGAGACGAAACTGCGAGGTCGTCGATTTCACGCGGTATCGCATCAAAAATTATTCCAAACTTACCAATTTTGGGAATTTATAATGAATTGAGGGGTATAATGGTAAATAAGGGTCGAATCCACAGGGAATTAAGGAATTTCTTGACATAATCTTCAAATTTGATCAAATCGGACAAGAAATTGATGGTAGAAATTGGGGAAAATGATATTTTAAGAAAGAAGACTTCAAATCGATTCCACGGAATCAAGAATCATCGAATTTGGACTTGATTTCGCGAAGAAATCAAAAATCAAAGTGGAGAGAAATTTTTGGACGAAGAATTAGCGATTTTAGGTGAAATTTGATAAAATTAACTTCTAAATCCTAATCTAAACAGCAATTAAACATTATAGGAAGAGAAATCATGAAAAACTGCTTCCACTAATCCCGTTTAGCGATCAAATCACCGCGATTAAGCTGATTAATCGTGAAGAACATCAAGAACGCCTCGATGAGCTTCAAGCTGCGATTTCTCACTCAATTCTCACCCAAATCTCGACTTCAAAGGCTCCATGAGTGCGGAAATGAGTGTAGAGCACGATTAGATCGAGAGAAACGAGAAGAATGGTGTCTAGACAGCTCAATTAGATTGAGATTAAACTTGGATGCTTAGAATGACGAAGAACATGTAGTTTTATAGGGTGTTTGATCGTAACCGTCCGATCGAAACGATCGACGGTTGCGATAAACGGTCCACGATGAACCGTTTTCGAAAATGTCGCGTCCGTCGGATCGCCGATTGATGGTCTAGATGCTCCGTTTGATTTGCGCTTTAAAACGTGTTTGATCGCGCCAGTTGGATCACGATCGTGCGGTCCAGATGTGATCCGCCACGGTTACATCAGAGCCGTTATAACGCCTTCCTTTTGAGCACGTGCTTGATGATCCTTCGGTGGTCTGCACTCCATCCGATCGACGCGTGAGATCGACGCGTCCTCACGATCCGACGCTTCTCCGTCAGCCACGTCGCCTGCATTTAATTCATCGTGTGGATTAGTCCCACACGGAAAAGAAAAAAGAGTTTCGTCGGGTTTATAATACTCATTATGAGGTTAATAACCCTTCCCATATAGGGAAGGCTGAAGACCCATTTTA
The DNA here is from genome assembly GCA_024174645.1 of Lemna minuta. NCBI lineage: Eukaryota > Viridiplantae > Streptophyta > Magnoliopsida > Alismatales > Araceae > Lemna > Lemna minuta. The sequence goes on along the minus strand of CM044102.1, from coordinate 223,787 downwards.
TAAAGTGTGTACTATATGCATAATATAAATAAATATACACGCCATGTAGGCGTCGTGTGGGCCCGTGTGGCGCTGCCACGTGGCCCTGCGTGCCACGTCGCATCCACGTCGGACCCGCGCGCACAACGGAAACCTTTTTGCATTTTTTTTAAATCAATTTAAATCATTTTAAATCGAAAATAAATCTGAAAAATACCGAAAAAATCCCTAAAAATAGAAAATTCATAAATTTTGATATATAACTCCGAATTAATCCAAATTTCTTTCATTTGATCCGAAATTTAATTATCTATTTATTCTAAAAAGTCAAATTTAATAAATAATAAGAGTTTAATTTATTATTTCAAAAATACAAAACATGATAATGTGCATCATGTAAGCAAGAATTATGTGTTCAAATTAGTTAATAATGATTCAAATGAACATATCAGTGGCAGATTATCAGTGTTCGTTGAGTACTATTTCCTGGCGGTTGCTCAATAGACATGTGCTCTATAAGATTGTCATTCAAAAAGGTATTGTAAACAATCCACGTTGATGAGCATCCAAATTTTGTTTACTATGAGAGTAGAACACTAATAGAATTCATTTAGTCCACAGTAGAGAACTTTTAGAATAGTCAATATAGTAAAATTGGGTGAGACACTGAGCCACATGAAGTGAGCTTTAAATTCTCTTACAATACTTATAGTATATACTTGATAGTATACACCTAAGCTCAAGTAAAAATATTTTCATCTTGGGGTCAAAAAACAAGTTCCAAAGTGTTATGATGAGATACTCGCAATGCACCAATTCCCTATCCATGACAAGTTTTTTATGAGGTATCCACAATGCCTCAAGGTGGTTCTTGGGAATTGACTTGAAGTCACAATAGGAGTGAAAAAACATATAGATATTTGTATGTGATGCAAAATTAGATAAAGGGTTTTGGGTACAAGAATAATTGCCTTTCAGAAAGGCAATTTTGAATTGACTAGGGGCAAAGTTAACAGATCCAATGGTCATGGATCTAGTGGTGATGCCTCTAGTGAAGATGGCTTGAGTGGTAATTATGTTGAGACTGAAGAATAAGGTTTGGAAAGATCCATAATTTTGTTTTGCATTTTTTGGGTAGAAACTTTGCAAAGAGTTGGTATTGGAAGATAATTGTGGATACCAAGGGGAAAGGAATATTTGAAGCTGAAGTGTAGTAATGATTAGATTAAAAAAAGTGACATCACAAGAAACCATATTTCAGAGTTACAAGAAGCTACATACATCCTTTATAGCACGAGGAAAAACTTTATCAAAGTTCTAAGATAGATTTGGAAAAATGAAACACATACAAAGATAAATTGAGTAAAGAAAAGAATTTCAGCGTCATTAAGAAGATGATGAAAGGGAATTTCTCTATCAAGAGGAATAAATGAAAGATGGTTGCAATAACTCTATCAGGTCACAAATAATGAAGAACCCCATCTCAAGCAAAGCAATCAAAGAAATATTAATAATATGATCATGATTCCTTTTTGCAATACCATTTGTTGCCAAGTGTAAGGAACAAGTGGTTTCATGAGTGATACCCAAGGAAGCACAATAATTTTGAAATTTTTCTTTACTAAACTCCAAGGCATTATACATGCAAAAAAATCTTTGGAGTGGTCAAATATTGGGTCATTATCTGATGAATAACCATTGTAAAGTGGAAAGGACTTGGGTGCGATATTTTAACAAGTAAACCCAAGACAGTAGAGAGTAATCATTAAAAAAAATTGTAACAAGGAAAGCCATAAAGGGATGTGGTTTGTGCAAGACCCAAACATCACAATGAAGGAGATCAAAAGATCTTTCCACCATTCTAGTAAGGAAATGCTAATCAATATATTTGAAAGAGAAGATTACATCAGCTTATTTTCAGTAAGAAGATGGGGCATTATTGCGTTATACTCCAACACTCCTACTCAAGCTAGAGCATAGAAATCAAGCATGCCTAACTTGGTGCCCAAGGAGTCATAAGAGTTTTCATTGATGCTCTTTGTGAAGATATAAGCAAGTTGGTCAATGGATAGTATGTGCAGTGTTGTAATGATCCCTACCAACACCTTGTCATAAATAAAGCGATAGTCAAACTCAATGTGTGTTATAAATTAATGACATGTATGATTCCCATCTATGAGGATAAAAGTCAGATTATCACATTGCATAGGCATGGGCATTAGAGTCATAATGAAGAATCTTATAGATGAGATAGAAGCCACACATCATCTCACAACTTTTTCACAAGAAAAAGATACTACCTTTCATTTTTAAGATTTCCAGGTGACTAGATTGTCACTGACATAGGTGCATACCTAGTCGATGATTTTTGTATATAATTATGCTCCAGCTTGAGGAGGCTAGTAAAAGCTAGGTAAGACCCAACACATCTTTTTCTCTCCTTCCTTTCTTGTACAGGGACTCCTAATGTAACCCTCTTCACATTTGGATGCATCTTCTCATTCTACAGTCTCACCTTTCCACATAGAAGAAAAGAAAAGAACATTTTCCAAATTGAGAGAATTTCACATTGAAAAAATCTGCTGGTTTGAAAGATCGTGTAAGTTTTTTATTGATGTTGACTAAATTATAGGATTTTCAATGTAGGATATCCCTTTGGTTGTACGTCCATTTTTGTACTTCATATAAAAAAAGAGTTTGAGTTATAAAAGATAAAATTATGGGTTTCTTCAAAAAAAATTGAGTCCTAATGGGTTTTAGGACCTTTCAACCCAAAAACACGTGAAGACACTGAAAAAAAAAAACAATACCTCGTCCATGGCTGAAAAAAAAAACGTCAAGAATGCAAATTAGTAGGATTTGAGACATTTGAGGAGAAAGAAACAAGGATAAAATGAGAAACTAGGTTATCTGATGCATGCATTAGCAAGGTCATTATCGTGACTTAAAATGGACGACAGACTTTAAAGGCGTAGGATGTAAAATCAATAAGAAATTGATCCGCTCAAAATTAAGGAATCAAGGAAAGGCAAACGCGAGTTTCAAATAAACATAGCGAATGAAAGTTGGACATCATCTTTAGAAAAAACATGACGTTACATCCTATGCCTTTAAAGCAAATGCCGTTGACAAAGCACAAAAGCAACACATGCCGTTGACAATGTGAGTCCAATTAATTACTTTCATGAGAGATTGCAGGCACTATTCATAAACGTTCACAAGGATATCAATTTTAATGCATTTGACATTAATGAAGGAGCTCTGCACTGAGGAGAAAAAAATACAAGTCAAATTAACAGTTGTGTATCCTTCAGATTTCCTAATGATGATAGGGAAAATTATTCTTCCTCTCATTCTCTTTTGTCTTCGCCATTTTTATAGAGATGCCCTGAAAATTACTTGGATAACTTCCGTATAAACCAAGTCGATCAATGGATTCCTGTCCTCATCCTTCCCACCCCGAGATCGTTTTAGACATACCCTTTGGAGGAAACTAAGGCAGTGCTGATAAGTTTCTACCCTTGTCTGGTGGAATAGGTATCCAGTCTGACTTATAAAATAGACAGTTTCAGTGGTGCCCTGGTTTTGAGGATTAAACTGCAGTGTAGCATCTCTCTTCCTTTCCCTCTCTCAATGGTTCGACGAAAAACGGAGGAAGGCAATAAATTCACTTCTCGTTAATAAATCATAGCAGCTCTGGTGCCGTCACAGAATTAATCCTAGTAGAACGTTCGAAACGAGGTTCAGACCACCAACGGATTCAGTTTTCCCGCGGCGCTGACCACCTCAATTATGGCGATCATTGAATAACTCCGTCCATCTGCTCATCGCTGCCGTAGCTGACCGTCCCTTCTGCTTTTGCAAACGGGTTCACGACACGAACGAGCGGAGTGCATCTCTCTCGTCAATCTTCTTATCAGTCATCATCCAAGACAGATGATGCAGCTCACAACTCCCTGGCTCCCACGCCCAGGAAGTCTATGAACGCCGGCGAAGAGTGGCGGCCCTTCGTGACAGATGATGAAGATAAGTCCGTGGAGGTGGAGTCCGACGTCATGATCCTAGACTGCGCTCTCATGGCCATCCGATCTCCGTGAGCTTCGGTGTCCGCTAGATTTCTGTGCATCTCCAGCGAAGACAGAGTTGAGGAGGACTGCCTCCTTTTCCTGTGGACGGTGGACTGCTCCTCGTACTTGCGAGCCATGACGACATGCCAGTGGTTCTTCACGGCGTTGTCGGTTCTTCCGGGGAAGAGTCGCGCGATGAGGGCCCATTTGTTGCCGTAGGCTCTGTGGGCCGCCATTAGCCTCTCCTCCTCCTGCTCCGTGAAGCCCGCTTCTCGATCCTGGGGTCCAGCTGGTTGAACCACCTCAGCCGGCAGCTCTTTCCTTCATCATCGCGATAAAGACGTGAGAACCGAGAAACCCTACTCGGGTTTTTTTGAAACGAAAGGAACAAGTTGTACCTGATCTCCCGGCTAGCTTTTCCGCGATGAGATTCCAGTTCTGGGGGCCGTAGAGGGCCACCAGTTCCCTGAGTTTCGCGTCCTCCGCTGGCCTCCAGTGACCCCTGCTAGAGAGCTTCAACCGGCCCATTTGGTCGTCTTCGTCCCCGGGCTTCGAGGTCCAGAACGAATTCGGGTGGCCGTGGCTCTCAGAATTTGACTTGTGGGGGAAGAGGTTGAATACCGAGCCCTGGAAGCGGGAGGAGGGAGGCGAGAAGCTCCTGCTCCCCCTGGACATCTCCAGAGCTAGAGAGAGAGAGAGAGGGATGGGAAGAAAAAGAAGTGATGAGCAGAAAACGGCAAAGACGTTTATACAGAAAGAAAGCCAGACGAGGGGCGTGGGCTGGTTAGGGGAGGAATCCTCCCGTAGCCGTCCTCCTTTTTAACCTGAAAGCGATCTCTCCCTTCACGACGCAATCTTAACAGACCCTCTCCCGGACAAGGATAAAAACTAAAAATCGTATCTTTTCTCGGCCCGGATCAGCCCTAGAGCAACACGGGCTCTGCACCTGCGCTCCAGGACTCCTGTCCTTTCTTCTACGGGGCAGGTGGTGGTATCCCCACTGACTTCCATAAGAAGATAACAAATTGTTCGTCTTCTTGACCCGGGCTTGACGTCACATCTCTCGGACACAGAGTCGGCATGGGCACCCTTGGAGATCCCAACGAGCACGAGGCGTTAATGGCATCCCCCCAATTCATTCCCCGGCAATGATGGCCCAGCCAGCCTTTAATTTAATCTTCTTGTTGCGTTTTCGCGATTCGGGCAGGTCTGCCCAGGTGGACGCAATGCGGGAAGCAGAGGCGAATTGACAGTGGAGTAAAGACCGGAAGACCGTAGCGATTTACTTGTTACTTCATCCGAGACAGCTAGCAACGCGTCTGTCAGAAAACACCTGGACTGCCATAGACTATTCGTGGCGCCGTCGGGATCTGAAGGTTAGGCATTAATGAGCCGGCGACCGGCGGTCTTCATTACTGAATGCATTGTACGTGCATGCAAAGACTGCCGGTTTCGTGTCGCTCATGGAAGCATTCAAGGCTCTGCCTCACTCCGAAAAACTCCGAATCTCTCCAGTTTTGAATAAATGCTATCCGTTATGCGCAACCTCCCACTGCCGTCCCTGCAAACTCCATAATCAAGTCCCTCTCTCTCTCCCGCCCCCATAGGGCTGGGTGGTCGTTCGGTTGGTGGACGGATTGCCTGAAGTTGCACCCGCTAATTTAATTTTGACAGGTTTGTTGCCTTAAAACGCGCATACAGGGAGCGCGCAACGGAAGCTAGGTTTGACGGAAGACGGGCATTCCACGAAGGGGAAAAAGGGTAGACGGCGGTGTCGCATCAAAGTAAATTTCAACATCATTACCTTAGCACAGCCGTCGCACTCTGTATGACCGAGTGGAGCCAAATTCCGCCGAACGATTGGAGCTGGGCTGCGTCCTAAATGGAGAGCTAGGGCTTCCCGTCAGACCACGTTCTCCGCCATTCCCTTAGAATTAGCGGTCCACCGACCGTTTCGGATAAAAGGCAATTGAAGGAGTTAAAGACCCAGGCAAGAGAAGTGCAGATGGCGAGCCAAGAAAAAGGAAATTTGAATAATTGAAATGTTTTTACAGAGTTTTGAAAAGTAGATAAAATTAGGAAAGCTTAGCAGATTGCGAGATTTTGTGAGAACTCGTGTTGCAAGGTTGAAGTCGTTCATTCTTTTGGTGAATCGTATTATTTGTTGATATAAAAAAATTATAGAAATGTACGTGCATCATCAATGCTGAATATGGGCTGCATTTTGAGAGAGAAACCCATTGAAGGCGGAGTGTTGGTGTGAGGTGGCCATGAGCGGGCTAGTTTTAGGGGACAAGACTTGAGCGGCCGGTAGTCATGATTGAAATAAGAAAGACCCCTTCAGGTTTTATGATCGACGCAGTCCAATCTTTCAACATATTTCTTTTAATCATTCCTATTTTACGCTAGATTATTAGTTTTCCGCATACGAGCAGAGGGCCATTAAATTTCTCTAGTTTGAATAAGACAAGACCTGCACAGGATCCTCGCCGAAAGGCGCAAGGCGGCACCATTAATTTTGATCATGTTCACGGCATCCAACTTCAGCACTCGTTGAATTATTCCGAGATTAATCGCTCCAACCTCTCCGGTGCTTGGGGCAAAATAGGCGTCGAAACATTTATCATTTAGACCAGAAACAAATAACCTAATGACCCTTCCTGCCGTGATGACGACGACGACGATGATCTTCTATGTCATGACGCTTCAACTTGACAGACCAGTCTTTTTCTTCGGCGCTTTTCTTTAATTTGAAATTATCTTTTAGTGTCGGTAGTCTTTTGTTTATCTGCGGAATTTGATCTCCTTTTATTCATTATAGTTCTCCTCTTTATTGATTTTTTGCTGTGCCCTTGCTCTACAGTGTTCGAATCGATTGTCGTAGGAGCTTTCACACCGTTTAGCTTTCGCCAGTTTATAAAGTTTCTTGGTGCAGTTATAAATTGAATGTTTATTCCACAATATCCTTCTATTCTTTGACTAAGTAAGACGAACCCAGCATTCGGACACTTTTTCCATGAATATGGCGATGTTAAGCGTGATAATAGCTTATTTTTTCAGAATAATACAAAAATACTAATAATAGCTTATTTTTCCTAATATGTAGGAAACGTATCGGTTTACATAGATCAATCAATATATATATTTGACACTGCTCACCATTTTCTCAAAATAACACATGACCTAGAGTAGGCAAGACGACTTGGCCTTTTCTAAAGCAACCCTTGACTTTTGTGTAGAGCTAAACTTTGACTTTCTCTTGTTGATACTAGCTCCACCTGATTTCAATTCATTTTCACTCCCAAAATATTTACCTGAAAATAAATGGAATTGGTTGTTGAATTGTCGAAATATCTTTGAGAAATATATAAATTATTGAACAAAATTGAATTTCTAATATAGAAAATGGAGAGAGGCAAGGGCAGTTCAATAAAATCATATGTTAAAAGTTCTAAAATAATTACTAAGGTATGAACTTTATGCACTAAAACTAATAATAAAAAAGTGTGATCAATTATGAAAGTTAGATTCACATTCTCTACCCCATTTTTCTACAATATAATAACTTAGTTCCAAACATATTCAAAATGAAAATTCATCAACTTGAGAATTTAAATTACTATATTATCTTAAAATTATATAATTAATAGTGAAATTAATAGAAAAAATACAATAAATTATATAATCAGTTCTGAAATATAGTAAAAACTATTTTATGAATCAAACTATGGAAGCACATCATAGAATTACACGAGTAAAAACTCTATAACACATATTAACTATACTTACCTTAAAAACTAGATAAACCTTTAAAAGAACGAGGTATTAAAGGAGTTGATAATGAAAATGAAGAACAAGATCAAAATTTTGGCATACCCGACTCATTTCTCAATTGAGAAACCCTCTTAAGTAATTTTTACAAAAAATGATTAATGTTAACTGAGAAATGAATTGATAAAAAGGTAGTACACAATTGAAAATTTTACACAAAAAGGAAATATATAAGTAAAAAAAAATTTTGAAGTACATACATAAGGAGGAATTTTTCGAAACACACTACAGCTCATTTAGGGAGCTAAATGCATGGATTATTTTATGAAATATTTTATGTCACTCAAATGTGCATGTTCCTAGCACAGTATTTATTCAAGTTCATGACAACCCTTGCTCAATTTTCAAATGATATCCTTAGCCCTTTGTATCCTTAATTTTTTTTCCTAGAGTCTATTCAAATCCAATCCATCAAGGATATTGAAATAACTTTAAAAATGGGCAAGTGAGCTTGCAGAAATCTCATTATCTCTTAAAAGCCAAGTCCCACCAAGAGACTATACTCTCTAGAAGGATGTTCTCCATCTCCAAAGGGATTTTAATTTTGGCCACACTATTAATTATTCCCCAAGTATTAATGAGCAAAACCTGATTATTGGAGGGAATAAATCATGCCCTACTTGCCTAGCATTGTATCGAGGCTTATAATGGGGTAGTCCAACATTTGAGCCATGACTTCTCTTAATGGGCTTGATATATAAACTTGTGTAACATTATTCTATCCTTCTTTCAGTGGATCATTATCTTTTCATTTGTGGATCGGAATGCTTGCTTTTATAATTACCATATTAAACCTAATTAGAGTTATGATTAATTAACTTATCTCTATAGAACTAAGAATTAATCACCCAAAGTAGATGATAGAGTACAGTGATATAAAACATACATTAAACTAGTTGTGTGCACACATAGATGTCCCAATAAGCCTAATGATCCTATTGTAAGTTAAACATGAATTTGATAATTTATCATCTATTTTATTGATGGTATGAAATATTTTGAGTGTAGCCAAATTGTTTGAGGAAGGTATATCTCCATCATTGCAGGTACCGACGTCTTAGGCAACGGATGCACATCGACATCGAAACCTGGATGAAACTTGAACACCTAAAATAAGCTTTTCCAATCTTTCTCTACACAATAGAATTAAATTTTTTTTCCATTTATTCTAAAATAAAAATTATAAATCTGAACCAAATCAAGATAAAACTTATGTAATCATTTGTATTGAACTCTATTTTTATCTTGTGCTTTTAATTCTTTTTTTTTCTTTTTTAATTTTAATTTCTCATATTACCTTATAATGGTAATTTATGTTTCTTTTTATTTTTCACGTACCATTTAAACCCAAAAACCAATTAATAACCCCGCAACAGCTCTCCCTCTCTCCCTTTTAACCCTAAACACGACTCACTATTGAACCCTCTCCTTTTTTCACTAGCGATCAAGCAGCTCTCTCTCTCTCTCCAATGATCAACTTGTTCTTACCCAGTGATCATTTGCTCTTGGAGATTTTGATCATTTGATGCTTGCGGCGATCGTTCTCATTGGAAATCATTCTACTACTCTTGAAGACTCTTTTCAATAACTCTCATGGCGGTTTCTCCCAAAATCAGAGGTTGAAGCGATCTCCAACAAAATTGCCTCAAAGAGTCTTGGTTTGAAACAGTTTTTGGGTTTCATTTTTTTAATTGATTTCATATCTTATTTTGAATATGATGTTCAAGTCTAGTGGATTGACTTTTGAATTTTGTTTTCTTTCCTTTGTGCTAATTATTTACTTGATTTTAGTTCTTTTCTCTGTTAAGTTTTATATCTTTGTTTTGTGCTTGATTTCTTGCTCAATTTTGATTTCCGTATTTTGTTTCTCGATTTCTAGTTCCTCTGTGCTTGTTTTCAGAAATCACACTATCAAATTTTTTTAATCTATATATACGCATATTAGTTTTAAGATATATATAGATTCAATTCAGCTTATATTATATATATATATATATAAGCTGAATTGAATCTATCTTAATCAATATATATATATATGTATATGAGGTTTAATAAAATATACAAGCTAAATCGAATCTGTTGTGATTTTAGATTTTGAAGTGTTTAATTATTATTTAGCTTGTTTTATTAGCCTTCATCGCTGATTGAATTAGGATTTTATTTTATTAGTTCTAAAATTTACAATTATTTTAATAGTGAATTCGGGTCTGATTCATTTCATTTTCGCTCTATGATTTGACTGATTGGAAAAAGTTGAGGACTGATATTCGGAATAATTTTTATCTTACTCTTTTTCAAAAAGGGGAAAAATAAATTTTTTACTTCTATCTATTTGCAAATCTGGTCTAGTCATTGGTTTAATTCTCAGATTTCTTCTTCTCACATCATAAAAATAAAACTTACCTATTTCACATATTTGGTGTTTAAATTATTAATCTGGAATTTTAATTAAGTTCGATAGTATATCATTCTCACTCTTTAAATTAGCTTGAGTTATTTTGGATAAACATCTTTCAGGTTAGTGGAAGAAGGATTACCGCACTCACAAAGTGAGAAGTCGATAAATCATTCATCATCATATAGATAAATTGAAGATCATCATTTAGACACATTTATATGATTATTTGCATATTCAATTATTCAATATGTCATCAGATTATTTAAGGGTAGGTAAGTCAAAAGTTAACGCCTTCAAAAAATTCAAAGTCAAAGGCAAAGTGCAAGTCAAAGATAGAAGTCAAAGCCAAAATCCAAGTCAAAATTCAAATCAAGGAGTTCTTTTATTTGTTAATTTTTGTTTTACATACAACTTACATGCTTTATATTTAATTTGTTGACTGTTAGCTTATCTCATCATGTTAAGTTTTCCTTTTATCTTCCTTTCATATCTATATATAGTGTCAGTTTATTTAAGGAACTAGCGATAGTCATTATCACTCGCATACACTTTGTAGACTTCGAGGCGAGTCATACTTACCTGCGAGGGTAAGGGGGAGTTTCTTAGGGAATCATTACTATACGAGACGAGCCTAGGGAGTTGACTAAAAAGTCAATTTGAGGGGTATTTGCTCACTACCTTGTAGGGTCATGCAGGTCTGAGGTCAAGCAACCTACTTGGAGCATGTGTTGATCGGTGACGAGCCTTGGAGGCTTCAGAGAAGCAAGCAACCCGAAGGGAAGTAAGGAGTAGTGCACAGAGCTTTGGGTGTTGGCCCATGGGAGACGGGACAAGCGGCAGCGTACCAAAGGACAACGACAGAGTGAGGTCACTAACCAAGAGCGTGAGTGGGTTAGATCAAAAGATTGTGCTTGAACTTTGATCGAACTATCCTGGCTAGTTAGTAATTACTATTGGGGGATTAACAAGGTGAGGAGTGACTCGAGGGGGACTGTCTCTTCCTAGGACTGATGAGGGGGGTTTGGATACCCTGTCCAGTATAAAAATATCTAGTGTATGAGTGACATGAGGTTTTGAGTGGACAATCAACGAATAAACAAAATTAACATAAATAGTAAAAGGAAACTAATTCACTCTGCCCTTATAGTTAATTCACAATTAAATTGGGCTTTCGCACCTATCTGACCAATACCACTCTTGTATACCTCTTAAATTTGTAAAGAGTAGAGACAAACTCATGCCACAAATATTTACAAGGTAGCCTCTAGGACAGCTCTTAATCGTGCACAACAAAAGCTCATCATCACTACCAATAACTTTCCCTTGGGAAGTCAAAGTTTTCTTGTTCTTCTATTTCAGCATGCCATCTTTTCCGCACATATGATATCAGTTTTAGTCAATTTTACTTGCTCAAATATCCTCTCGCTACACATCAGCATGTTGCATCATCATTTTTGTCGTGATTGATCCTCATATAATATATTATGAGGGATTTTATCTTTTATCTTTTCAAATAGCGCCAGTCATTTCAAATCGAGACATTATTGCAAATACCAAACTCGTGCATCTTTGTAGATAACCAAGATGATAACAACAACCCTTGGTGCATGTGAAGAAGACATGCCTTTAGTTATTGATGTATTTACTAAGTTCTTTTTGAGTTTCTATCACATGAAAACTGCTCCCCAAAAATTCAACCCTTCTCTACTTCACCTTACACCCCAAGAAAAATCAAAAATCAAAAATCTTCTCCTTATATGCCTCATCTTGATCTATATCATCAAAAGTAAAAGATAAAATTGTTTTTTATCTAGTGCCAAAAGTTTTTTCATCTAGTGCCAAAAGTTTTCTTGATGTTATCTTAAAACTTCGAAGCCAACTATGAATGATCCTCACTACAAAAGAATGAATTTTATAAAACAAAGAATGAATTTTGAGATGAAACCTCTAACCTTATACTAGAGTGCACATATAAGATCTATTGTTGCGTGAATCACTTGCACTCATAAATAGTCTCACGCTTGAAATAATATATGTTTCAAATGTATATGATGTCAAATAAATTGGACTTGTAATTTTTCATTAGAGGCATTAATCTTGAATCCTATATATAATTTGGGCATAATGTGGAAGCTTTTGATAGGGCATGTTTAGGTAAGAAGGGAGTTGAATTGGTTTGTGATTGTCTAAGCTTTCTTGCTCATTTATATATGCATTCATTTACTCAGTCAATTACCTCATATCTCTATTTCACCAGATTTTTTATATCGTAAAATTTATCCAAAACTCCATGCTCGGTTCACTCTCTAGCGAGTCAATTAGTATCAACTACTACATGTTCTAGAGTTGCAATTAGATTAGAGAACTTGTAGTTTCCTATTACGACTCTTATCTTTCATGCGTATCCGTAGCACTTGATAGCTCCTCACACTCCTTATTACTCCCTTCAAGCCATCCTCCATCTCTTAAGTCCTCAAATAGTGTCACCACTTGTCAAGATATAGGGTCTATAAGCTTTTCAAAATTTTATCTAAGCATAAAACGCACCATAAATCATTTAATCAAACATTTGATGTGATGAAAAACCAAGAAGACGTGATCCTGACATCTAGTATACATTAAAACATACCTAAAAGAATCATTTGAATGAGTTCTTCAAGCCATTCAACTGTTTGGCCACTAGCGGTGTTCATATGTCATTAGACGAATCCATCTTCTCTTGGATTTTCATCATTGATGGAACGAATCGATGCGATCGTTAATTGCACACCGATTCATGTCAAAAATTAAACCAAACTTACCAATTTTATAAAATTAATGCAAATTGAGGGGTGTAATGGTAAATAAGGGTCCAATCCATGGAGAAATAAGGGATTTTCGAGAGATCTTTTGAAATTCTATCAAATCATATGATGAATTGGTGATAGAAATTAGGGAAAATGGTATATTTAGAAATATACTCAAAGACGAATTCACAGAATCAAAAATCACTCGATTTGGATTAGTATTCGCGAAGAAATCGATGGGCGAATTAGAGAGAAATTTATGAACGTGATTTAACGAAAAATACGAAATTAAAGATGATTGTAACTAAATTAACTATCCTAAATTATAAATTAATGATACATGAAAAAGATTAGGAGGAAAACATGTAATCTGACACGAGATAGTGATCGAAATGATCCAATTAATCGCCAGATTCAAGGCATTCTGCGATTTCAAAAATGATTGTTGGTGTTCAAGAGGAGAATTCTCCCTAATCGATCTACGAAATATCACTTTTAATCACTCCATGGACGCAAAAAAGATTCTAGAAGTGATTGGAAGCAAGAGATCAAGGATGGAGGTGTATAGATAGATTAATTGAGCGAAATCATCCAAGAATATATGAAAATGTTGAAGAACATCTCAATTTATAGTGATTTTGGGCGTAACCATCCGATTGGGCATTTCATCTTCGATCAATGGCTCTGATGAAACGTGCGGATGCGAATCATTACAATTAAGTTGTGGCCGTTGGATCAGAGATGAACCGCCGAGATGAAGTCACGTGATCGCCTGAAGTTGGATCATCGCATAACGCCTGCCATTCGATCTTCATTGAACGTCTGTGATGTCTCCACGTGTCCACAGAAGTCCATCGGATGCGTTTAATCTCAACCGTTATAACTCCTTTGATAAACAGCTGAGATTAAAACATTTTGAAATATGAATCGTTGTCCAATCAGAATGCGCTACGTAACGCCTTCACTTAAGTGATGATCGACGGTTTAAACTTAACACTCAATCTGACGCTCCATGTGCTGCCACGTTGTCAATCGTGATTAATCGGATGCTCCAGATTGCGCCACATCACCTGCACACTTATAATAAATCAAAAATTTGATTTTAAATTAGAAAAATTGATTTTTAATTCCAGAAAATCCTTAGAAATTCATTAAAAATTCAGAAAAATTCTTGAAAAATCCCTAAAAATTAGAAAATTCATAACTTTCAAAATACAACTCCAAATTGATCCAGATTTTTTTCATTGGATCAGAAATTCAATTATCTATCATTATAAAAATTTAAAATATTTAAATAATCAGAGAATAAATTATTATTTCAAAAATATACTCATTTATTCTTGAAAAACAAAACTTAGAAAAATAAATGACTGTATATAAACATTTTCTCTTATTATTTAACATTAGAACTTAATTATAATCTAAAATTTAGATGGGAATAATCTATTCTAAATTATACATAATTATCCCTAAATTGCATGAAATGATAGAAATGCACTCAAAGTATCATAACATGCATAAAAATGGAATGTTTTATGTCTTAATTTGTATTAATAATCATATTTTTGTGTATTAAGATTGCATGTTATCAATCACCACCAGGGGAAGAGAAGAGAGGGGAGAGTTCTCCATTAATCTTGCATTAGTACCCTTGTCACGATCACTCTCCCTCTATTTATCAACTCTGTAATGTGAACTTTTTACAAAAATCTTTATTACGTTTACATCTACCAATGACCATTGCCCTTATGTGTGAGATCATCTTGCTAGTTAATAACTCTATTGACCCAATAATACTTATTTTTTATCCTTATTAATTAAATATATCAATATCTAGATAAATTCATGAAGGATAAATTTATCCCAATCAATAAGTTTATTTACCAACCAACTGCGTTCCAAGTTACACTGTGTACTCTAGGAGGTATACAGTATATAAAAACTCTCTCATGAAACCTTTCCATCATTAGTTACCATGTGTATATAATCTTTCATCTACAAGAGACTCATAAATGACTTAGGGTATGGTTAATCTCAAATATAATCTCAAATTGTAATCAATCACTCAATTTAGTATATGTACAAGTAAGAAATCATTGAGAACAAATTATCTAATATATTCACTACCTTGGTCAAGGATTTAACAATGTTTCATTCCTTGAATCAATCTCCTCCCA
Organism: Lemna minuta; assembly: GCA_024174645.1. NCBI lineage: Eukaryota > Viridiplantae > Streptophyta > Magnoliopsida > Alismatales > Araceae > Lemna > Lemna minuta. Next base: position 208,549 of record CM044102.1, on the reverse strand, counting down.
TAACCAGGGCAAATGATCTCATCTTGACTACTCAGTCACATTCAAGGACTTGATGTTTTATCTAATCTATGAAGTTTTGGAGGTCTTGTGGCTAGGGATTTGAATGTCATAGTCAAAACACAATCATTCATTTAAAGGATTTCGTAAGTGTTTTAAGTTAAAAGACCACGTACATAATCGTAACATAAATCAACTTGATAGTTTGGTATAATATAATTCAATAATTCATATAGATCAATTCAGTAAACTCTTTCTCCCAAAGAGCCCCACTTTCTATCAAAGGTGTGTCTACATTGATGGCCACATGATCAATCATATTTATTATCATCAAATAAGACCGTGCTTTATTATTTCAAGATAATTTTATGTCTTTCTTGAATATCTTACAAATAAGAATAATTGGAAAATATGTTTAAAAA
>CM044102.1:75397-207630 GCA_024174645.1 Lemna minuta | reverse complement strand
ATTTAAGTTCTCCGTCAGATCTCTTACTCTACAAGCCTTCTTCTTAATGGAAGTATACAGAAGAGGAACCATACTGGACCCCGAAAACCGAGTAGTTGTAACAATATTCCTTGTCTCTTCAATCTACCGGGATGAATAAAGAAGGCTCTCCGAGCTTCTTTTTCTCCGGTCAGACAAATTAATGCCTTTCTGGAAAGCCGTCTCCGGTCGACCAATAACCCGCGGCCGCTGTGCTTCATTATCTCGCTAGTACGAGCGCCAGTCGCAGTCTCCTGGACGTGCACAACGTGGAAAAGAGTAGGAGACAAGTATGGCGGCTTTCCTCGTCTCTCTCCTCCTGGTTTATGCTGGAAGAGCTGCCGCACGATCTCCTGTCACCAGTTAACCTCTGATCCGCCCGAATTTTCTTCATTTTGGCATATCTACTTACAGCAGTCGTCTTTCAGATAGCTTGCCGCAAATCTTCTGCGATGTCGGCGAGTTGGCGAGCAGCTTCTTCTCCAAGTCCGGCGCCGCCACCGTGCCCATGCGCTTTGTCTGTCTCGTCGGCTGGGCCAGACTAAACGTGCTGGTCCCAGTCCTGCGTGTGACGATCTCCGCATCAATCGTAATCCTGGCGATGATGGTGGCCGAGAAGGTTTTTCCTATCCATCGTCAGTCTTTGCGTAAGGCTCTTCCGCCGCAAACCCGAGAAGTTGTACGAGTGGAAGCCCATCGTCGAGAAGGAGAGCTCCGCCTTCCCCATGGTCCTCGTCCAGATTCCCATGTACAACGAGAAAGAGGTGAGCTCGCTGGTCTCCTCCTCATCTATCAAATCTCGTTAAGTTGACTCCCGAGATGGTGGCGCAGGTCTACAAACTGTGCATCGGGGCTGCTGGCAGACTATCGTGGCCGCGGGACAGATTCATCGTTCAGGTCCTCGACGATTCCACGGATCTCACCGTCAAGGTTAGTCGTTCATCAACAGAAAGGAGGGGAAAAAGACCGAGATGTCGAGAGAACTCAGAGCTGAACTTACAGGAGCTGGTGATGGCGGATTGCCGGGCTTGGGCAGCGGAGGGGATCAACGTCAAATACGAAGTCAGGAAAGATCGAGTGGGCTACAAGGCGGGGGCTCTCAAGGAGGGAATGAAGCACGAGTACGTGGAGCGGTGCGAGTACGTCGCCATGTTCGACGCCGACTTCCAGCCGGATGCCGACTTTCTTATGAGGGCCATCCCCTTCCTCGTCCATAATCCCCATCTTGCCCTCGTTCAGTGCCGCTGGACCTTCGGTAAGCACTCCATCACTCTCACTGTTCTCGTCAAATGGCCGCAGCAGCTGATTGACTTACTTCCAGGTAGTGAATGCCGGAGACTACCTCATGATGAGGATGCAGGAGATGAATCTCAACTACCACTTCAAGGTGGACCAGCTGGCCGGCTCGTACTGCAGTCGCTCTTCGGCTAGCAACGGTGAGTCGTCGTCGCTCGTCTTCTTCTTCTCCTCGTCGTCCTCCTCTTTCGCGTTGACCAGACTGTTGCTGCAGGCACGGCAGGAGTGTGGAGGATCTCCGCCATCAATGACGCGGGAGGCTGGTACGACCGGACGACGGTGGAGGACATGGATCTTGCCGTCCGTGCTGGCCTCAAGGGCTGGAAATTCGTCTACGTCGACGACATCAAAGTACCTCTTTCTTCATCATCATCTTCTTTTTCCACTTCCTCATATCGAGGTTTAATGCAGGTAAAGAGCGAACTGCCTAGCACCTTCAGATCCTACAGGTTTCAGCAGCACCGGTGGAGCTGCGGTCCCTCGAATCTCTTCAGGAAAACGGCACTGGAGATCATGACGAATCAGGTAACGGAATCCGCCAGCTCGTCCTCGTTGTTGTCGCCACGTTGACTTTCTTATGTATCTCCGGCTTCCGTTGCAGGCCGTGTCCATGTGGATGAAGCTGTACCTTTTCTTCTACTTCTTCCTCTTCGCGAAAGTCCTGGTTCCTTTGCAGGCGTTCTGCTACTTCTGTACCGCGATCCCCCTCATGGCCTTTACTCCCGAGATCAATATTCCGAGGTGGGCACTGGTCTACGCTCCGCTCGCGATGAGCGTTCTCAAGGGGATAGAGACTCCGCGGTCTGCTTACTTACTCCTCTCTCCACCAGCCCCCTCTTCTACCCTCGGCGCTGATCAGAAAATCTCGCGATCTTTTCACAGGTCGCTTCATCTGACGGTCTTTTGGGTTCTCTTCGAGAACGCCATGACGCTGCATCGGATCAAGGCGGTCGCGATAGGGCTTCTGGGAGGCCGAAGGGCGAACGAGTGGGTCGTCACTAAGAAGCTGGGAGACGTGCCCAATACGAAACCTACGGCTCAGAGGCTCCAAGAGTCAGAGACCTCGAGGAAGGATCTTCACGTGGCGCTGCTGCCCGTCACGGTGAAGCCTCGTAAAACAATAACGGACCGGTTCTGGGAAAGGTCGGATCTCCCGCCATCGTCTCCCTGAGTATGTTTCTTCTCCGTCTTCATTTTTCCTTCTTATCTGTGGCCAGATTGAACGTTCTAGAGCTTGTTTGGGGCGTCTTGTTCATCTGCTGCGGCTTCAACTACATTTCCATCTCCAAGGCAGGCTTCACTCTGTACGCGCTGATCCAGGGCTCCACGTTCTTGTTGATGGGCTTCGGGTACATAGGCATTAGCGAGCATGCTCCGGCGATTGCCAGCGATTCTTAGCTGAATGCAAGACGGTGACCGGCGACGAGCTGGATTATATATATCTATGTATCGAGATCTATGATTGAGGCTTACATAGAGCCAGTTCGATCTTCCGACATCGTCGTCATTCGAGGATCAAATATGTTTCGTAAAAAATAAAGGGGATTTGAATGCTTTTTTTTTTGTTATGTGAAAATTTGTTCTGTCCTGTTTTGTGATCATAAAATTGAAGAAGCTCCGCACAGACGTAGATTCAATGAATGACCATTGTAAGGTGCATGACAGACACTTGGGGGGGCCTATTATCTGGATCTATTGATGGGGACATGACATGCCAGGCGGAGTCTTCACGGTTGTGGGATCCTCCTGTTTAGCACCCCGTCAGGCTCAACGTGGGAGTAACGTTGAGCCCTGGACAATGGCCTACTGTTCAGGCACGAAGTGGAACTCTATCCCCACATGTTTTCAAAGCACACGAAGTAAAGACTTGATTCACAATAACTCAGCCACAGCATCTGCAAGTGGTCTGTACTGTGCTTCCATACTCTTCAAGCTACTGTAGCATGCTTTTAAGAGAACCATGATACCCACACGAATAGGGTAGAGGGTGATACCAGATGTTGATGACGCTCTACACAGGCCTATTTATAGGCCCACAATGTAAAAAATACAAAAGAAACATCAACTCACATGATAGAAGATGTTGAGTGCGCTTTTGCCATGTGCCAGGGTTATCCCACTTGTGCCAGCTGCTCCATATGAGGGTAAGTCACTCCCTTCATGCTCCTCTCTCATCCTTTTTTACTCTTATTTTCTCACATATCTTCACAAACTTAAATCTTCCCAAGACTTCGGTGAGAATATGATGATGATCCTTCCATCATTAATGCAATCTCGAATTAATTTGTAGCATGTGTTAATGTGCTTGGTTTTGTTATAATGAGCTGAATTCTTGCTTACTATGATTGCTCATTGGTCATTAATCATATTCTTTACTAGCTCTATTTCAACACCCCACAACTCCTTCACTAATCTTGCTATCCACACACCTTGACACACGACTAATATTATAGCTATATATTTAGCTTTACATGATGTTAAAGGCCCTCACCTTTTGCTTCAAGTTATTTCAAGTGATAGGTAGACCACCAAGAAGAAAAACTTGACCCGTAGTGCTCTTCCTATCTTCCAAATCATCAACAAAAGAACTATTGCTCTAGCCAATAATATTGAGATTCTTCGATCCCTTCTCAAAGATAAGACCAAAGTCAATAGTACCTTTGAGATATCTTAGCACTCTCTTTGCTGCTATCCAATGATCAAAGGTAGGATTCACCATATATCTACTCAAGATACTCACCAAATAGGTCAAGTTGAGTCAAATATGGAATACATTTCTCAAGCTTCCTATTAGGCTTCTACACATCCTAGAATCCACACTTCTTCCTCCTCCATCTTTCTATAGCTTCAGATGAGTCGCCAGTGGAGTATTGGTTGGCTTGACATCAATCATTTGAAAGTTCTTGAATGTAGTACCAGCATAAGGTTATTGAGACAAGGCAATGTGGGACTTAACTTAGTGCACTTCAATACCCAAATTGGAGCATAATGACCCTAGATCTGTCATCTAAAAAATCTTCATCATATTCTTCCTAAAAATTCCTCAACTTTGATTTCACTTATCCTCGTGATGATCAAATCATCCACATATATGTTAAAATCAAAATATAAGTCACATTCCTATTTGGTTGACTTCTTTGGGGTTGGGTATCTAACTAGCCCGAAGGAAAATGGAGTAATTAGAGGGTTGAAATTCTATGGGATTGAAATGGAGAGATTTTGAGAGAAGTTGAAGCAAATTCCTATCCCCTAACTTATATCACCTAAACCTAAGTGTGGGAATTCCTCGCTTTCAAACTTTCCCTTAAAAGAGGGCAATGGGCCATAGTTTTTTATGTACCTATCTTTGTCCCTTATGCATTTCATTCAATTTATACCTGTTTAGTTTAATTAACTCACACCATTTTTAGCTTCACTCATGATTTTTACACTCCCAAATGACCATACATCCATCATATCTCTTTCACATTCCCCTCACATGTACATATCTCTTCACATTTAGCTTCAGAATTCTGCTTAGCCTCTTTACAAACAAAGGACTCCTTATATCCTCATTACATATAAATTCTTTTAAAATCTTGATACATGTACATAGAAAATCTTCCAAAAAAAGAGAGAAGAGGAAAAGGACAGAGAAAAATAAAAAGAAAGGAATAAGAATAAAGAGAAAGAAGGAGAATAAGTTAAGGGAATGCCTGCTCTTCTTTCACCCCATCTTTACCACTTCTATCCATCCCTATCATCTATCTTCATCATCCACATTATTTAGGAGTATAATTATCATAAGTGGTATCTATTTTTTTACTATCCATTTTTTTAGATATATTTTTTCTTTTAACCATGTCATTCCTTTAATTTTAGTTGTCTTTCTATTCTTTTAGCCACCTCATCACGTTGCATCTCAAATATATGAAATTACTTTGAAAATGCACTCTTGATAGGAGGAAGACGAGTTGAGGGGGGTTCAAATGTACTGAATAGCCTCCATATGAGTAAAGCAGTGATGTACTTATTGAGAGAGTAAATAATTATATCGGCTCATGAAATTATGAGGACCTTTTCATCCCCATATCATCAAACCCTACATAAGCTCACTTCAATAACAATTGAGGGTTAGACTCGAGCATAACCCAATGAGCACTACCCTAAAATGCACTAAAGAAGTCAACTTGGAGGATGGAATCTATATTATTATGGCCCATACTATGAGAAAGGGTAATCATACATTTATATGCTTTACCTCTTTAGTTATAGGGTTAAAAAGTGGAAGAACCTTCAAATGAGATTTTGTAGTAAATTATTAAGGGATCAGAAATTATTCAAGTTGAAGGGAAAACACAACTCATATTTGTAATTACATGATTATTAATGCAAATCAAGGCATAAAATATTCAATTCTTGTGCATGATATCATACTTTGAGTGCATATCTATCATTCTATGAAATTTAAAGTTATTACCTCAAAATACACTATTTTTAGGGATAATCAAGCATAATTAAAAGTGATATTTTAGAGTAGATTATTCTCAATTTAAATTTCAGCTTGTAATTATTTCTAAAATACAAAATAATGAGAGAAAAAAATTTTATATGCACTCATTCATTTTATTTAAGTTTTATCTTTCAAATAACATGATTGTATTTTTGAGATTATAAGTTATTCTCTTGTTATTTCATAAATTTGAATTTATAGAGTGAGAGATTATTTAATTTTTTATCAAACTAAAGAATTTGGATTAAAAAGGAATTTTATTGTGAAAGTTATGAATTTTCTAATTTTTAGAGATTTTTTACGAATTTTTATAATTTTTTTCTGAATTTTTTTTGAATTTATTTTAAATAAAACCATTAAAAAAATAAGTTTTCAATTGCGCATTGACGTGGCAGCTGAGTTGGCATGCGCGCTTGCACGTCACCACGTGACACATGCTTGGTGCACGTGTGTGCACATAGTTTGTGCTTAAGCACCCTTTTAAGGGCATAGGCTAACCCTATAAAGTTGTCTTACCTTATATACACATCGCGTCACCTTACTTTTTCCAATGTAAGACTATTTGTGTTTTAATTTCTTCTCAAGTGGCATGGTGTGGTGTGAGGCGTTCGATCCATGAATTTAATTATAGCCATTGATCTTCTCTTAAGTGAAGGGGGTACGTGGTAACACCTCATTAGGTGTTGATTCATTTTATTAAACAGATTAATATAGGTTGTTCATCTGAGCAGTGATAATAGCCAAGATTTGAAGCATCAAATGCGCTAAATCACTATCAAATGGTCGCGATGAAACGACGCTCTCTTCACATGGATACGTGGCGCGATCATGATGCTTTGATGAAGATCTAACGGTCATGACTTAACCATAATAATTCACATCTTTGGGTTCCATCATGACTGTTGATCTCATCAAGGAGAAGATTCAACAATCACGCCCAATTTTAAAAAATTAAAAGTTCTCTCTCTTCTATGGTGTAAAGAATTTTTGGACTTTCAATTGATCAAACCTTGTGGACAATATAAACCTTGAATCTCTTACTTTCTTCCACTTCTAGACTCATTTTCGCTTCCAAGGAGTGTTTGAAATCAAGATTTTGTTGAGAGAATAAGAAGAATTTGCATGAACTCTGAATTTTTATTTTTTGAAGTACGGAATAAAGAGCCTTGATTCAGTGATTAAATAGACCATTTTGAGTGCAATTTTTTCTTAAATTGCGTGTTTTCTTCCTAATTTTTCATCCTATAACATTAGATTTTAATTATGATAAAAATATTCATCAAATTTAATGATATTTAAGCATTTTCTATATCTTTGCAATAGATTTTTTTCTATTTTGATTTTCCTGCTTTTATCTACAAATACTAATCTAAATTGAGTGATTTTTTATTCTGAGGATTGGTCTTGGAGTTTTCTTTCTAAAAATACTAATTTCCTTAATTTCTTACATCAATTCATTGTGAAATTTGATCAAATTTTCATGACCATCTCAGAAAATTCCATAATTCACCATGGATTTGAATCTTATTCATCATTATACTAATGAATTTTTGACTTTCAAAATATAAATCAAAAATCTTTTGAATCCAAATTTTTTTTGTTTGATCATAAATTAAATTATCTAATATTTTACAATGTCCAATTTGATAAAAAAATAAGAGAAGAAATTTTGATCTAAAAATACACTCATTTCTTTGAAAAATAAAACTAGGAAAAGAAATGAGTGTATATACAAAAATATTTTCTCTTAATATTTGCAGCTAAAACTTAATTATAATGTCAAAGAAATATGTGAAGAATCTATTCTAAAATATATTATTTAGTTATGCATGGTTATCCCAAAAATAATGCATTTTGATATTATAACTTCAAATTCCATAGAATGATAGATATGCACTCAAAATATAAGAACATGCATAATAATGGAATTTTTTATGCCTTAATTTGTATTAATAATCATGTAATTACCGGTATAAATTTCATGCTATTGAACCTCCTTCTCTAATTTAATGAAGTTGTTGAAGTCAGATTTGAAGCCATTCTCAATGGCATTTCAAATCGCATACTGCTTTCCCATAGTGTAGGCTTCGACTCTTGATTTCCATATGACATAGTTAGTGCCATCAAGGGTTAGAGGAAAGAGTCTAAACTTACCACCCATTTAAATTGAGTCGCCTATTGGTTAAATCAAAACTACAAGTGTGGCTTGGGTGGTGAATCTACTAAGAGTGGGGTGAATTAGTTTCTTTTGAATATCTATGTTTTATAATTCCCTTATGAATTCATTGATTATCCACTCAAATCCTTGCGTCACTCGTATAGAAGATTTTTTTATACTTTACAAGATATCTAAACCCCTCACACAAGCCCTAGGAGGAGATAGTCCCCCTGGAGTCACTCCTCACATTGTTAATCCCCTAGTAGCAATTACTAATTGATCGGGATAGTAAGATCAAAGTTCAAACACAAGCTTTTCTTTTGACCCTCTCACGCTCTTGGTGAGTGACCTCACTTAGTCGTCGTCCTTTGGTATATCATTGCTCATCTCATCCCCCTTAGGCCAACTCCCAAAGCTCTGTGTGTCGCTCCCTACTCCCCTTCGAGCTCGCTTGCCTCTCTGAAGTCTCCGACTCTCGTCACTAATCCATGCACGCTTCAAGTAGGTCATTTGTCCTTAATCCCACATGATCCTACAAGGTAGAAAATAGATATGCCTAGACTTGACTCTATAGTCAACTCCCTAGACTCATCTCGTCTAGCTACAATTCCTTAGGAATCTCCCCCCTAACCCTCATGGGTAAGTACGACATGCCCAATATCAACACATTGTATGCGAGTGTTACTAGTTATCCCTAATTCTTAAGAGAAGGTCACACCGAGTATTAATGTTAAATGGAAATTCAGACTAAATTAAAGAGAAAAAATAGTAGAAAATAATCTAAAAATTCAAAGATAGAAATTATAAAGGCAAATTTCTAAATGAACAGCTCCCTGTACTATTGCTTTGACTTCCACCCCTAACTTGATTAAGGCCTTCAACTTTGTCTTCTTCCTTTGATCTTTACTTATCCCGTAATTTCCCTTGAATGTCTTAATGAAATAATTAGATAATCTCGTAGGTCTAGCAGCTATCCTCAATGACTCGAGATGATGACCCTGTAAAATAATCTTAGGCTAAGTCCCCAAGTCTTTGGCCACAAAAAAATTAAAGCCCCTTACAAATTCACCACAAATCTAGTCTAAAAATACCCAAATTTTAAGGAAACACTATGAAATACCCCTTTAAATGTCCAAACTGAAATGGAGAAACTAGTTTGAGGGAATGGAGATTTAAAACAAAAATTAGATAGAAAATTTGACATCAAACATCAAAAGATCAAACTTGATATTTTTTTCACGAACTTAGAAATTGGAAATAAAAGAAATCTAAAATTCAAAATTATACGATAAAGGAAAACAAGAGCTATATGATAATCTTCAAGAGAAGAAAGTGAGAGAAAGAAAATAAGGATAATGGAATCAGATAATCTTATTAATAAATAAAAGAGTAATTAAGATAGCTTGATAGTATGATGTTTTGATTTAAAATAAAGGATGAGTAGATTTAAAAATAAAGGAGAGAAAAATTTAATATCTAGATTTCTTGATTGCCAAAGATGCCAAATTGAAACACAAAATAAATTAAAAGAAACGAAAAGTGATAACAATGAAAAGAGCAAACAAGGGATGAAGATGAACTAAAATTGACACTACAAAGAAAACATAAATATTAGAAAATCAAATGAAACAAAGTTAAAATTTGGATGAGATAAAACTCAATAAAAGGAACAGAGATTTAATTCGGACAAGGAGATGTTTGACTAAGAGTGGAAAAAAAAGGAATGCAAAATCAGAGAAAAACTTTCAAAAACCCTGTTTTGTTTTGTTTTTTTAATAAAACATTTGATTGAAATTGATCCACCAACCACCTTAAATACAAAATCTTGTACAAAATGGGCCGTTTAGGATTGAAATTTGCTAAAGATGCAGATTAAGAGAGATCATAACAAGAAGAGTTTTGAGAGAACATCTATGATAAAAAGTTTGTTGAAATTACAACAACGATTGAGAAAGAGTCTTTCTAGCCATGAGTGTGAGGGAGTCTTTCCAGCCGTGAGAGAGAGACCATGCCAAGGAAGGTTTAGGTTTCGTGTTGTTGTTCTTGAATTTTTGGTACCTGAAAATAAAAACAAAAGGATATCATTAGAATTAGAAGATAAACTGAAAAATTAGGATAGAATTTAGATTAACAATAAGATTTAAAATAAAAATAGGAAAGAGTAAGTCTAAGTCAAAATTGAAATTACAGAGAATAGATAGACATTGATTAGGTGATTGGTTAATAATTTAGAAAACCGAGTAAACTAAAATTCTTAGTCAATTAGAAAATTGGTAAAGAAAAATAATTAAATGGAAAAAAATTATAAATAAATTTTTAAAGCTTATTCTTTAATATCGGTGTCCACATTTGAAAAGATTGGGTAGCTGCTCAAGCCATCGATTCTTGTAGCCATGAACATGTACCTTCCTCAAACCTTTTTGGCTAAAGTAAGAAAATATTTCATAGCAGCAATAAAACTAAAAGTTAAATTATCAAACTCTTGTTTAACTAACACCTAGGACAGGGACCACAATGGGGTTTGTGCAACATTGTGGATTAGATTTTTTGTGATCAATTCCTAAAAATAGAAGTGTATTTTATTTTCATTTTTATTTTTCTTTAATATAGTAGCTTTGACATCTACCACACGTGAAAATTCTACCCTCTCTAACATCATCCATAGATCCATCTGCATTGTCGACTGCCCTCCTCATCTTGTCATCATCTCCTTCCCATTTTATCACTTTCCATCTTAATTTTCCATTTAATTTTCAAATTCTCTCTTAATCTAAAATTAGCCCTAACATTCATCTTAACGAGCCTCACTTGCACTCTCACTTCATTCCATGGTCTCATCTTTCTTTTAAATGGCTAACCTCATTACTTTGTGAATTGGACCCCTTGCTTACATTGTACTTAGTAAGGAACTATTAGTTTTTATTGCATGAAATCCATATGCAACAACAACAAAAAAATATTCATAATCGAGTTCATCTAGTAGCCTATCTTGAACATTGACCTATATTGTCACTTTCTACTCTTTCCATTATGTATTCGTAAAACCTTCATACTCGTTAGACGATTGGTTTGGGGCATCAAAATAGTTGTGAGATCTATGAGCTCATGTTGAACACCCCTTCCTCACAACTTCTTGCCTTATTTTATAGCTCTCATGCTTTTTCTATTTTGTGGTAACATAGATGTGGTCATCCTTATCTTTCTAAACTTAAAGAAACCTTACCATGGTTATCTTTATTTGACTTTTTGTGAGAGTTGTGTCAAATCCGCAAACATCAATGTTCTACTTACATTTATCATGACTCCATTTCATTCTCTTGTGCATTCAACTTGATTCATTGTGATGTTTGGCATATCTCGTGTTCCATCTCCTTCAGGGCCATATTTATTATGTATCGTTTTTTGATGACTATACTTGAGTCAGCTGGGTATATCTCATCAGTGACTATATGCAAGTTCTGGAAATTTTCTACTAGTTTATACTAGAAATCATTACCCATCATTCATCATACCAAAAATCATTCGAAATAAGAATTCCCTAGAACTTCTTCACATAGTCTCCAAATACTTTTGTGTTAAACATAAAATCATTCACCAAACCACTTTTACTTACACCTCATCTCCAAATAGTGTGGCAAAAAGAAAATACGACATACTAAATGATGTTTGACAAAAAAAATTTGTCTAGTCAATGAAAACACACTTCCTCATGCCCAAATAATTTTCAAACTCACTGAAATTATGATTTAATTATGAATTAATTAGGATCATGGAGAGTAAGGGTTGAATCCATAGAGAATTAGGGAATTTTTTTAGTTATATTAAAAATTCAATTAAATCATACAATGAATTGGAATGAAGTTACATCAGTATTTTTTGAAAAGAAGACTCCAAGAAGAGTTCATAGAATAAAAAATCACTCAATTTTGGATTAGTATTTCTAGAGAAATCAAGGAGAAAAATTAGGAGATATAAAATAATCACCAAGAGACAAAAAATAATAAAATTTCAAAAAATTCAACTAATTTACTAATCAAAATTGAATTCTAATGTTATACAACAAAATATTAGGAAGAAAACACATAATCTAACCAACAATCTTGCTCAAAATGATTCAATTAATTTCTGGATCAAGACTTTTCATTCTCCATTTTGAAAAGTAAAAATTTGGAGTCCAAGTAGCGAATTCTTCCTTCTCCCTCAACAAAATCTTGATTTCAAACACTCGAACATGGAAATCAGTCTAGAAGAGGAAGGAAAAAGAAGATTCAAGAATTGAAATGTCCAAAATTTTCAGTTAATCGAAATATCAAAGAATTCTTTACACCATCAAAGAAGGGGGATGTAAATAAAGTGTGAATTGGGCGTGGCGGTCAGATTGCCTTCTCTTGTTCAATCAATGTCTATGATTGATCCTCAGGAAAAAAATCTCCATCATTCAGTCATGGCCATCGAATCCTTGATGGAGCTTCTAGATTGTGTTGCATCATTGTGAGAAGAGCAATCATCATGTAACAATTATCGAATGATTTCCATCAAACGTTTGCTACGATGTCACACATCCACAAGAATACATCCAACGCATTAAATCTAAACCATTATCACTCCCAAATGAATGGCCAAGATTGATTGACATTTAATAAAAGTGAATCGTCGTTTAATAAGAACACAACACATACCCGCTCATAACATGCAATTTTAAAATACAATTATATGATTATTAATACAAATTAAGGCATAAAACATTCCATTTTTATGCATATTATCACACTTTGAGTACATATTTATCATTTCATGTAATTTTAAGTTATAATCTCAAAATGTACTATTTTAGGGATACTTATGCATTCTAAGAATATATTTTCATCTATAGAAGAATATACATATTTATTCTCATCTATATTTGAGATTATAATTGGGTTTTAATGTTAAATAATAAGATAAAATTCTTTTTACAGACTCATTTATTTTTCTAAATTTTAATTTCTAAGAAAAATGAGTGTATTTTTTAAATAAAAATTTATTCTCTTGTTATGTAAATAATTTGACTTTTCATATTGATAGATAATTTAGTTTTTGATTCAATGAAATAAATTTGGATTAATTTGGAGTTTTATTTTAAAAGATATGAATTTTCTAATTTTTAGGGATTTTTCTTGAATTTTTCTGAATTTTTTAATAAATTTAATTTGATTTATTTTGAATTAAATGAATAAAAAATTAAATTTATATCGTGTGCTGACGTGGCTACTGATGTGGCATAGATGAAAACGATAGCACCACGTGGCGACATACGAGACCGCCACGTGTCACACACGTGTGCGCATGTGTGTGCAGGTGTGTGTGTGTGAATAAGGAGAAAGGACCTTGTTTAAGATTTTTGCTAACTCCTTATTTACGTATTACTTATATATTCGCGCATTCACTTGGATTTTCGTCATGTGGGACTATGTTTTTGTTTTATAATACACAGGTGATGTGGCGTCACGTGGAGCGTCCAATTCAAGCGTTAAATCAAAATTGTCAATCGTCACTTAAGTCAAGGGGTACATGGTGCAATCGGATTGGTCGGCAAATCGTTTATAAAATGATTTAATCTTAGTCGTTCATCAAAGAATTTATAACGAGTGAGATTAAAACCGATGAAAACGCATACACAACGTTAGATCAAGATCAGAAAAATGGCCTTTCACGCATTTCTTCTTCACACGCAACGTGGCATAATCTCTACTGTCCATCTCCGATCCAACAGAGCAACTTAACCGTGATGATCCAAAGCTTGGCGTTTCATCTCAGCCATTAATCAATGATGAAACGCTAAAACCAACGGTTATGCCCAAATTTGCTATAAATTGAGATGGTCTTTGACGATGTAAATCATTCTTGGATGTTTTCGAGTAATTGAACTATCTACACACCACCATCCTTGAATCTCTTGCTTCCAATCGCTTCTAGACTCATTTTCGTGTCAACGGAGTGGTTGAAAGTGAGATTTCATCGAAAGAATATGGAAAATTTGCCTCTTGAATGCCGACGATCGTCTTCGAAATCACGGAATGAAAAGCCTTTGATCTGGCGATCAATTGGATCATTTTGATCGCTATCTCGGGTTAGATTATATGTTTTCTCCTAATTTTTTATCCTATATAATTAGATTATAATTTAGAATCAAAGATTTAGTTAATATTAGATTTTATTTTAGATTTTAATCTCTTCGTGTTCAGAAATTTCTCTCTCATTCGCTTGTCAATTTCTCCATGAATCTTGATCCGAATTATGTGATTTTTGATTCTGTGGATTTGATTTCGAGTTCTCTTTTCAATAATATCAAAATCCCTAATTTCTCACCTCATTTTATTGTCCGATTTGATGGAATGTCAAAAATTACCTCGAAAATACCTTAATTCTCCATTGTTTTGACCCTTATTCACCGCTATGCTATTCAATTCGTGATTAATATCTTAAATTGGTGAGTCTGGTGAATTTTTTGACACGAATTTGTGTGTATTCAACAACCACACCAATTCGCTTCGTCACCTGCCCCTCAATCGTGTGTGCTAATAATGCTTACATGCATGCGCCACGTGCTGTGTGCACATGTTGCCATGTGACGACACACAAGCAAGTTGGCCATGTTAGCTACAACTTTAGTGCATACATAAAAACTATTTTTTAACCTTTTCAATTAAAAATAATTCATAAAAAATCATAAAATTAGAAAATTCATAACTTTCAAAATACTAATCCTTTTTAATCTTTTATTTGTTTGATAAAAAATTAAATAATTTATCATGATAAACATTTACATATTAGGAAATAATAAGAAAATAAATTTTTAACTAAAAAATACTCTCATTTTTTAAAGATTAAACGTAGGAAAATAAATAAGTGTGTATAAAAAATGTTTTCTCTCATTATTTTTCATTTAAAACTTAATTATAATCTCAAATTTAAAATGGGAATAATCTACTCTAAAATTTTAACTTTTAATTATGCATAATTATCAATTAAAATCATGTATTTTGAGTGTATAATTTTAAATTGCATAGAATGATAAATATGCACTTAAAGTATGATAACATGCATAGGAATGGATTTTTTATGCTTTAATTTGCACTAATAATCATGTAATTATAAGTGTAAGTTGCATGTCATCAATAATGCTTAGACACTACTCTATGAGATGCGTGTTCTACACAATTTGTGGTATAATATAATTATAATGACCACTTATCTCCATTATCAACATCCCTAATCTCATTTGGAAGGTGCAATTCCCCTTACTCGCCTTTACCGCAATGCTTTTCTTTTTCTCTTACCACCTTGTGTGTTTAGATGTACTGCTTTTGGGCAAGACCATATACCATTTTTATCTAAATTACATCCTCAGGCATTAAAATGATTATTTATTGGCTATTCATAGACTAGAAGGGATATTGTGTCTACTTCCCAAATACATGGGTGCTATATTACTTCCACTGATTTCATCTTCCACGAAGGAGTCACCTACTTCTCTCCATCTATTGCTCCTCTCCTAGCATCTACATCTCCACCCGCTAGTGTCCCATTTATTCCTCTATCCTCTTTGTCACCTTCTTGGGGGATCTCTACTAGAATTACACCATTTACTATGCCACCTCCCTTTCTCATCCCAAATATATTCCCACCCCACAATTTCTTATGATGCATATTCTCAAGTCTTTTTCGTGCATGCCCGCAACTGATTCATCTAATCCTTGGTTACCACTTTTTTGACACTAGACTCCACTTTATTATCACCTACCACCAGTACCATACACAATAATCCACCCCTTGATGACCTTCTCCTTCCCATTACCTTGCGGTATGCTACCCATGTTTGTACCAACATCCCAAAGCCCACTTTGTATTCAATATGCGCCTTTCTCTCACCAATTCCACATTTTCTCTTGGTGTATCCTTTGAGTCACTATCCCATACATATCATGAAGCTTTCTATGTACTGGAGTGGAAATTAGCCTTGGATCTAGAGTAATGCACCTTGGTCCATCACCTTACATGGAACTTGATATAATACCCTACTGATGCAAATGGCACTATGGCTTGTCGCAAGGCCTGATTAGTAGCTAGAAGATTCACTTAGGTTCATGGCATTGATTATACTAAGACATTCTCTCTTGTTGTTTGTATGAACTCTATTCTAATTCTTTTATCTTTTGGCTATCAATGTAGACTACTCTCTCCATCTATTAGACATCTCTAATGCCTTTTGTTATGATAATCTAATAGAGCAGGTCTTTATAAAGTAACCTTGGTGGTACGTTGCTTAGGAGGAGACTTCCTAGGTTTGCCTTCTCTATTGTGCTATCTGTGGACTGAAATAGAGTCCTCATGCTTGGTTTGTTAAGTTCAGTGGTCTCTTCATGGCTTATGGTTTTAACTTGCAGAAGGCTAATCTAATAGAGATGAGCTCGACAACATTGGCGGCCTAATGATACTTGCAATATATGTGGACAACATGCTCTTGAATGCTAATGATGAGTTGGCATCTTTGATACAAAATTTTTTCTTCAGATGCACTTTGTGAGGTATGACTTAAAGATACTATTATATTTCTGTGGGATTGAGTGCGGTTGCCAATAAGGTAGGTTAGCATTATCATAAAGGAAGTATGCCCTAGATATTCTCCAAGAACGAGGCTATTGGGGTGTAAACCAGCTGCATCACCCTTGGAGGCACGACCCAAGTTTTGGGATACTTACTTACCTATCATGGTAGCTGCCAACTACTATTGATGTTTATTGCATAAGCTAACCTATCTAATCGATACATCAAGCGCACCCCTAGAAAATGGCTTATTTATGGATTCCATTTTCATCTACATATTGAAGTCAATTGATAACATCCAATTTTATGCATTAATGTCATGCATTTTTATGCATTTTTGTGCAAAATGTATCCCTAATGTATGTAATCATTGTTGAAAATGATTCAAATGATTATCTTATGATTAAAAGAATGTTTAAAAGAACATTTTATGAGCATTGACTTTAATATCCTCGCCCAAATATCATTTCGATGCTAGTCCAAGGCCAAGTGATGCAAGACTTGCTCCAATCACAATCTTCCACATGATCTTGACCCCACTTCAAGCTTTAACAGGAAAAAATGCTAAAATTTAGCCTTGATCTCTTCCACTTCCTTTTAGTAGTCTGATGCAAAGAGAGAGGCCAAAAACAATAGAGGAGAGAGCAAATTTTATGTTTATATATAGAGGCTCTAAGGTTTGAGGGCATCAACAATAAAATCATCCATCCTTTAAATTTCAAAAAATTTCTACGACATGGTATTTTAACCTATGTAAAAGGTGAGTAGAACATGGGACATTTAATTGAAATGATCACGACTGGACACTCCCAAATATGCCAAGTGGCATTGACAATTTCTAAAGAAGAAATTCTAAAAAAATCAGCAATCAATAGATCATGATCACCACATGTCACAACCTGATTTGTCATGATAAAGGTGACAATGGCAACGGCTACCTATTTTTTGCAATCTATTAGACTCAATCCATTAATTGGATGGCTCCAATTAGCACTGCCCACCGGTGCACCTATGACAGAGTTACATGTCCGACTTAATCTTAGTCCCACAATCAGGTTATGTAAAAAAAATTCCTTACAAAAGAAGAGATAGTTAGGGTTTGTCAATGGATGTCTTACACACAAACCTCTATCTTACTTTGTCCCCCTTTTATGGTAATCTGCATGCATGCCATGTCGGATGCCACACAAGCCACTTGAACCTAACAAGAACCTTGTGTGACATATCTAGTGACGTGCCAATGCGACATGGGGGTGCCACATGTGTCAATCACCACGCTGAAGTCGCTTACCCCTATGGTGTCACTTGTTGTGGTCTGATTTGTTGCAACACTAACCCCCTTTACCCTTTTTCACTAAAATAAATCTCTAAAAACTTCCCAAAATCTCTAAAAAAGTCCTTTAAAATTTCTAAACCTTAAAAAATTAATATCTCCTAAAATATGAATCTTTTTTCACCAAATTTTCTACATTGGATGAAGAATTAATCTTCTATGAATTATGTTATTTGATGTCAACATTATGATGAGAATTATTGAGTCTTCCTTTTAAATGGGAATAAGTCTTATCGAAGCCAAGTTTGGTTTAATATCCCTAATAATAGGGAAGTTGACCACCTTCGACTTTCTTATAACGTAGATCATTTGCAAACTTGATTGACCATCTCAACTCTTCATGAGTTATATTGGCTCTCAAATTTTTGGAGATTTTCTTTCTTCATATCTCTTGTTGTAATTTGCATCCATTCTCTCTTATTTGTGTATCTATATCCTTGCATCCACATAAGTCGTATGAGACAACTTGCTCAAAGAAGTCAAATGAATTTAGTTTCATAATATAAGTAATAAAAAGAAATGATGCACGATAAGACATAGTCATGTTTATATCCAATTAGCATTAACTAGAATCAATTAAACTTATAAGTGGTTTGATATGATGAATACAAAAATTTCATAAAAACATGATAATGTGCATGATGTAAGCAAGAATTCTGTGTTAAAATTAGTTAATAATGATTAAAATGAACATATCAGTGGCAGATTATCAATGTTCGCTGAGTACTATTTCCTGGCGGTTGCTCCATAGACATGTGCTCTATAAGATTGTCATTCAAAAAGGTATTGTAAACATCCACGTTGATGAGCATCCAAATTTGGTTTACTATGAGATTAGAACGCTAATAGAATTCATTTAGTCCACAGTAGAGAACTTTTAGAATAGTCAATATAGTAAAATTGGGGAGACACTGAGCCACATGAAGCGAGCTTTAAATTCTCTTACAATACTGTATAGTTTATTCTTGATAGTACACACCTAAGCTCAAGTAAAAATATTTTCATCTTGGGGTCAAAAAACAAGTTCGAAAGTGTTATGATGAGATACTTGCAATGCACCAATTTCAATATCCATCACAAGTTTTTTATGAGGTATCCACAATGCCTCAAGGTGGTTCTTGGGAATTGACTTGAAGTCACAATAGGAGTGAAAAACATAAAAATATTTTTATGCGATGCAAAATTAGATAAAGGGTTTTGGGTACAATAATAATTGCCTTTCAGAAAGCCAATTTTGAATTGACTAAGGGCAAATTTAACAGATCCAATGGTGATGGATCTAGTGGTGATGCCTCTAGTGAAGATGGCTTGAGTGGTAATTAATTTGAGACGCAGAATAAGGCTTGGAAAGATCCATAATTTGGTTTTGCATTTGTATGGTAGAAACTTTGCAAAGAGTTGGTATTGGAAGATGATTGTGGATACCAAGGGGAAAGGAATATTTGAAGCTAAAGTGTAGTAATGATTAGATTAAAAAAAGTGACATCACAAGAAACCATATTTCAGAGTTTCAAGAATCTACATACACCCCTTATAGCTTGAGGAAAAACATTATCAAAGTTCTAAGATAGATTTGGAAAAATGAAACACATACAAAGATAAATTGAGTAAAGAAAAGAATTTCAGCTTCATTAAGAAGATGATGAAAGGGAATTTCTCTATCAAGAGGAATAAATGAAAGATGGTTGCAATAACTCTATCAGGTCACAAATAATGAAGAACCCCATCTCAAACAAAGCAATCAAAGAAATATCAATCATGTGATCATGATTCCTTTTTGCAATACCATTTAGTTGCCAAGTATAAGGAACAAGTGGTTTGATGAGTGATACACAAGGAAGCACAATAATTTTGAAATTCTTTTTTACTAAACTCCAAGGCATTATACATGCAAAAATTTTTTGGAGTAGTCAAATATTGGGTCATTATCTGATGAATAACCATTGTATAGTGGAAAGGACTTGGGTGAGATATTTTAACAAGTAAACCCAAGATAGTAGAGAGTAATCATAAAAAAATTGTAACAAGGAAAGCCATAAAGGGATGTGGTTTGTTTAAGACCCAAACATCACAATGAAGGAGATCAAAAAATCTTTCCACCATTCTAGAAAGTAAATGCTAATCAATATATTTGAAAGAGAAGATTACATCAGCTTATTTTCTGTAAGAAGATGGGGCCTTATTGGGTTATGCTCCAACACTCCTACCCAAGCTAGAGCATAGAAATCAAGCATGCCTAACTTGGTGCCCAAGGAGTCATAAGAGTTTTCATTGATGCTCTTTGTGAAGATATAAGCAAGTTTGTCCATGGATAATATGTGCAGTGTTGTAATTATCCCTACCAACACCTTTTCACGAATAAAGCGATAGTCGAACTCAATGTGTGTTATGAATTAATGAAATGTAGGATTCCCATCTATGAGGATAAAAGTCAGATCATCGCATTGCATAGGCATCGGCATTTGAGTCATAATGTAGAATCTTATAGATGAGATAGAAGCCACACATCATCTCACAACGTTTTCTCAAGAAAAAGAAACTATCTTTCATTTTAAGATTTCCTAGTGACTAGATTGTCACTAACATAGGTGCATAGCTAGTTGGTGATTTTTGTAAATATTTATGCTCCAGCTTGAGGAGGATAGTAAAAGCTTGGTAAGACCCAGCACATCTTTTTCTCTCTCCTTCCTTTCTTGTACAGGGACTCCCTCTTCACATTTGGATGCATCTTCTCATTCTACAGTCTCACCTTTCCACATAGAAGAAAATAAAAGAAAATTTTCCAAATTGAGACAAATTTCATATTGAAAAAAATCTGCTGGTTTGAAAGATCGTGTAAGTTTCTTATTGATGTTGACTAAATTATAGGATTTTCAATGTAGGATATCCCTTTGGTTGTACGTCCATTTTTGTACTTGATATAAAAAAAAGAGTTTGAGTTATAAAAGATAAAATTATGGGTTTCTTCAAGAAAAATTGAGTCCTAAAGGGTTTTAGGACCTTTCAACCCAAAAACACGTGAAGACACTGAAAAAAAACAACAATACCTCGTCCATTGCTGAAAAAAAAAACGTCAAGAATGCAAATTAGTAGGATTTGAGACATTTGAGGAGAAAGAAACAAGGATAAAATGAGAAACTAGGTTGTCTGATGCATGCATTAGCAAGGTCATTATCGTGACTTAAAATGGACGACAGACTTTAAAGGCGTAGGATGTAACATCAATAAGAAATTGATCCGCTCAAAATTAAGTGAATCAATAAGAAAGGCTAACACGAGTTTCAAATAAACATAGCGAATGAAAGTTGGACATCATCTTTAGAAAAAACATGACGTTACATCCTATGCCTTTAAAGCAAATGCCGTTGACAAAGCACAAAAGCAACACATGCCGTTGACAATGTGAGTCCAATTAATTAATTTCATGAGAGACTACAGGCACAATTCATAAACGTTCACAAGGATATCAATTTTAATGCATTTGACATTAATGAAAGAGCTCTGCACTGAGGAGAAAAAAATACAAGTCAAATTAACAGTTGTGTATCCTTCAGATTTCCTAATGATGATAGGGAAAATTATTCTTCCTCTCATTCTCTTTTGTCTTCGCCATTTTTATAGAGATGCCCTGAAAATTACTTGGATAACTTCCGTATAAACCAAGTCGATCAATGGATTCCTGTCCTCATCCTTCCCACCCCGACATCGTTTTAGACATACCCTTTGGAGGAAACTAAGGCAGTGTTGATAAGTTTCTACCCTTGTCTGGTGGAATAGGTATCCAGTCTGACTTATAAAATAGACAGTTTCAGTGGTGCCCTGGTTTTGAGGATTAAACTGCAGTGTAGCATCTCTCTTCCTTTCCCTCTCTCAATGGTTCGACGAAAAACGGAGGAAGGCAATAAATTCACTTCTCGTTAATAAATCATAGCAGCTCTGGTGCCGTCACAGAATTAATCCTAGTAGAACGTTCGAAACGAGGTTCAGATCACCAACGGATTCAGTTTTCCCGCGGCGCTGACCACCTCAATTATGGCGATCATTGAATAACTCCGTCCATCTGCTCATCGCTGCCGTAGCTGACCGTCCCTTCTGCTTTTGCAAACGGGTTCACGACACGAACGAGCGGAGTGCATCTCTCTCGTCAATCTTCTTATCAGTCATCATCCAAGACAGATGATGCAGCTCACAACTCCCTGGCTCCCACGCCCAGGAAGTCTATGAACGCCGGCGAAGAGTGGCGGCCCTTCGTGACAGATGATGAAGATAAGTCCGTGGAGGTGGAGTCCGACGTCATGATCCTAGACTGCGCTCTCATGGCCATCCGATCTCCGTGAGCTTCGGTGTCCGCTAGATTTCTGTGCATCTCCAGCGAAGACAGAGTTGAGGAGGACTGCCTCCTTTTCCTGTGGACGGTGGACTGCTCCCTGTACTTGCGAGCCATGACGACGTGCCAGTGGTTCTTCACGGCGTTGTCGGTTCTTCCGGGGAAGAGTCGCGCGATGAGGGCCCATTTGTTGCCGTAGGCTCTGTGGGCCGCCATTAGCCTCTCCTCCTCCTGCTCCGTGAAGGCCCGCTTCTCGATCCTGGGGTCCAGCTGGTTGAACCACCTCAGCCGGCAGCTCTTTCCTTCATCATCGCGATAAAGACGTGAGAACCGAGAAACCCTACTCGGGTTTTTGAAACGAAAGGAACAAGTTGTACCTGATCTCCCGGCTAGCTTTTCCGCGATGAGATTCCAGTTCTGGGGGCCGTAGAGGGCCACCAGTTCCCTGAGTTTCGCGTCCTCCGCTGGCCTCCAGTGACCCCTGCTAGAGAGCTTCAACCGGCCCATTTGGTCGTCTTCGTCCCCGGGCTTCGAGGTCCAGAACGAATTCGGGTGGCCGTGGCTCTCAGAATTTGACTTGTGGGGGAAGAGGTTGAATACCGAGCCCTGGAAGCGGGAGGAGGGAGGCGAGAAGCTCCTGCTCCCCCTGGACATCTCCAGAGCTAGAGAGAGAGAGAGAGAGAGAGAGGGATGGGAAGAAAAAGAAGTGATGAGCAGAAAACGGCAAAGACGTTTATACAGAAAGAAAGCCAGACGAGGGGCGTGGGCTGGTTAGGGGAGGAATCCTCCCGTAGCGGTCCTCCTTTTTAACCTGAAAGCGATCTCTCCCTTCACGACGCAATCTTAACAGACCCTCTCCCGGACAAGGATAAAAACTAAAAATCGTATCTTTTCTCGGCCCGGATCAGCCCTAGAGCAACACGGGCTCTGCACCTGCGCTCCAGGACTCCTGTCCTTTCTTCTACGGGGCAGGTGGTGGTATCCCCACTGACTTCCATAAGAAGATAACAAATTGTTCGTCTTCTTGACCCTGGCTTGACGTCACATCTCTCGGACACAGAGTCGGCATGGGCACCCTTGGAGATCCCAACGAGCACGAGGCGTTAATGGCATCCCCCCAATTCATTCCCCGGCAATGATGGCCCAGCCAGCCTTTAATTTAATCTTCTTGTTGCGTTTTCGCGATTCGGGCAGGTCTGCCCAGGTGGACGCAATGCGGGAAGAAGAGGCGAATTGACAGTGGAGTAAAGACCGGAAGACCGTAGCGATTTACTCGTTCATCCGAGACAGCTAGCAACGCGTCTGTCAGAAAACACCTGGACTGCCATAGACTATTCGTGGCGCCGTCGGGATCTGAAGGTTAGGCATTAATGAGCCGGCGACCGGCGGTCTTCATTACTGAATGCATTGTACGTGCATGCAAAGACTGCCGGTTTCGTGTCGCTCATGGAAGCATTCAAGGCTCTGCCTCACTCCGAAAAACTCCGAATCTCTCCAGTTTTGAATAAATGCTATCCGTTATGCGCAACCTCCCACTGCCGTCCCTGCAAACTCCATAATCAAGTCCCTCTCTCTCTCCCGCCCCCATAGGGCTGGGTGGTCGTTCGGTTGGTGGACGGATTGCCTGAAGTTGCACCCGCTAATTTAATTTTGACAGGTTTGTTGCCTTAAAACGCGCATACAGGGAGCGCGCAACGGAAGCTAGGTTTGACGGAAGACGGGCATTCCACGAAGGGGAAAAAGGTGTCGCATCAAAGTAAATTTCAACATCATTACCTTAGCACAGCCGTCGCACTCTGTATGACCGAGTGGAGCCAAATTCCGCCGAACGATTGGAGCTGGGCTGCGTCCTAAATGGAGAGCTAGGGCTTCCTGTCAGACCACGTTCTCCGCCATTCCCTTAGAATTAGCGGTCCACCGACCGTTTCGGATAAAAGGCAATTGAAGGAGTTAAAGACCCAGGCAAGAGAAGTGCAGATGGCGAGCCAAGAAAAAGGAAATTTGAATAATTGAAATGTTTTTACAGAGTTTTTAAAAGTAGATAAAATTAGGAAAGCTTAGCAGATTGCGAGATTTTGTGAGAACTCGTGTTGCAAGGTTGAAGTCGTTCATTCTTTTGGTGAATCGTATTATTTGTTGATATAAAAAAATTATAGAAATGTACGTGCATCATCAATGCTGAATATGGGCGGCATTTTGAGAGAGAAACCCATTGAAGGCGGAGTGTTGGTGTGAGGTGGCCATGAGCGGGCTAGTTTTAGGGGACAAGACTTGAGCGGCCGGTAGTCATGATTGAACTAAGAAAGACCTCGACAGGTTTTATGAGCGACGCAGTCCAATCTTTCAACATATTTCTTTTAATCATTCCTATTTTACGCTAGATTTTTAGTTTTCCGCATACGAGCAGAGGGCCATTAAATTTCTCTAGTTTGAATAAGACAAGACCTGCACAGGATCCTCGCCGAAAGGCGCAAGGCGGCACCATTAATTTTGATCAAGTTCACGGCATCCAACTTCAGCACTCGTTGAATTATTCCGAGATTAATCGCTCCAAACTCTCCGGTGCTTGGGGCAAAATAGGCGTCGAAACATTTATCATTTAGACCAGAAACAAATAACCTAATGACCCTTCCTGCCGTGATGACGACGACGACGATGATCTTCTATGTCATGACGCTTCAACTTGACAGCTAGTCTTTTTCTTCGGCGCTTTTCTTCAATTTGAAATTATCTTTTAGTGTCGGTAGTCTTTTGTTTATCTGCGGAATTTGATCTCCTTTTATTCATTATAGTTCTCCTCTTTATTGATTTTTTGCTGTGCCCTTGCTCTACAGTGTTCGAATCGATTGTCGTAGGAGCTTTCACACCGTTTAGCTTTCGCCAGTTTATAATGTTTCTTGGTGCAGTTATAAATTGAATTTTTATTCCACAATCCTTCTATTCTTTGACTTAGTTTGACGAACCCAGCATTCGGACACTTTTTCCATGAATATGGCGATGTTAAGCGTGATAATAGCTTATTTTTTCAGAATAATACAAAAATACTAATAATAGCTTATTTTTCCTAATATGTAGGAAACGTATCGGTTTACATAGATCAATCAATATATATATTTGACACTGCTCATCATTTTCTCAAACTAACACATGACCTAGAGTAGGCAAGACGACTTGGCCTTTTCTAAAGCAACCCTTGACTTTTGTGTAGAGCTAAACTTTGACTTTCTCTTGTTGATACTAGCTCCACCTGATTTCAATTCATTTTCACTCCCAAAATATTTACCTGAAAATAAATGAAATTGGTTGTTGAATTGTCGAAATATCTTTGAGAAATAAATAAATTATTGAAAAAATTTGAATTTCTAATATAGAAAATGGAGAGAGGCAAGGGCAGTTCAATAAAATCATATGTTAAAAGTTCTAAAATAATTACTAAGGTATGAACTTTATGCACTAAAACTAATAATAAAAAAATGTGATCAATTATGAAAGTTAGATTCACATTCTCTACCCCATTTTTCTACAATATAATAACTTAGTTCCAAACATATTCAAAATGAAAATTCATCAACTTGAGAATTTAAATTACTATATTATATTAAAATTATATAATTAATAGTGAAATTAATAGAAAAAATACAATAAATTATATAATCAGTTCTGAAATATAGTAAAAACTATTTTATAAATCAAACTATGGAAGCACATCATAGAATTACACGAGTAAAAACTCTATAACACATATTAACTATACTTACCTTAAAAACTAGATAAACCTTTAAAAGAACGAGGTAGTAAAGGAGTTGATAATGAAAATGAAGAACAAGATCAAAATTTTGGCATACCCGACTCATTTCTCAATTGAGAAACCCTCTTAAGTAATTTTTACAAAAAATGATTAATGTTAACTGAGAAATGAATCGATAAAAAGGTAGTACACAATTGAAAATTTTACACAAAAAGGAAATATATAAGTAAATAAATTTTTTGAAGTACATACATAAGGAGGAATTTTTTGAAACACACTACAGCTCATTTAGGGAGCTAAATGCATGGATTATTTTATGAAATATTTTATGTCACTCAAATGTTCATGACAACCCTTGCTCAATTTTCAAATGATATCCTTAGCCCTTTGTATCCTTAAATTTTTTTTCCTAGAGTCTATTCAAATCCAATCCATCAAGGATATTGAAATACCTTTAAAAATGGGCAAGTGAGCTTGCAGAAATCTCATTATCTCTTAAAAGCCAAGTCCCACCAAGAGACTATACTCTCTAGAAGGATGTTCTCCATCTCCAAAGGGACTTTAATTTTGGCCGCACTATTAATTATTCCCCAAGTATTAATGAGCAAAACCTGATTATTGGAGGGGAATAAATCATGCCCTACTTGCCTAGCATTGTATCGAGGCATATAATGGGGTAGTCCAACATTTGAGCCATGACTTCTCTTAATGGGCTTGATATATAAACTTGTGTAACATTCTTCTATCCTTCTTTCAGTGGATCATTATCTTTTCATTTGTGGATCGGAATGCTTGCTTTATAATTACCATATTAAACCTAATTAGAGTTATGATTAATTAACTTATCTCTATAGACCTAAGAATTAATCACCCATAGTAGATGATAGAGTACAGTGATATAAAATATACATTAAACTAGTTGTGTGCACACATAGATGTTCCAATAAGCCTAATGATCCTATTGTAAGTTAAACATGAATTTGATAATTTATCATCTATTTTATTGATGGTATGAAATATTTTGAGTGTAGCCAAATTGTTTGAGGAAGGTATATCTCCATCATTGCAGGTACTGACGTCTTAGGCAGCGGATGCACATCAACACCAAAACCCGGATGAAACTTGAACACCTAAAATAAGCTTTTCCAATCTTTCTCTACACAATAGAATTATTTTTTTTTCCATTTATTCTAAAATAAAAAATTATAAATCTGAACCAACTCAAGATAAAACTTATGTAATCATTTGTATTGAACTCTATTTTTATCTTGTGGTTTTAATTCTTTTTTTTTCTTTTTTAATTTTAATTTCTCATATTACCTTATAATGGTAATTTATGTTTCTTTTTATTTTTCACGTACCATTTAAACCCAAAAAACCAATTAATAACCCCGCAACAGCTCTCCCTCTCTCCCTTTTAACCCTAAACACGACTCACTATTGAACCCTCTCCTTTATTCACTAGCGATCAAGCAGCTCTCTGTCTCTCTCCAATGATCAACTTGTTCTTACCCAGTGATCATTTGCTCTTGGAGATTTTGATCATTTGATGCTCGTGGCGATCATTCTCATTGGAAATCATTCTAATACTCTTGAAGACTCTTTTCAATAACTCTCATGGCGGTTTCTCCCAAAATCAGAGGTTGAAGCGATCTCCAACGAAATTGCCTCAAAGAGCCTTGGTTTGAAACAGTTTTTTGGGTTTAAATTTTTAATTGATTTCATATCTTATTTTGAATATGATGTTAAAGTCTACTGGATTGACTTTTGAATTTTGTTTTCTTTCCTTTGTGCTAATTATCTACTTGATTTCAGTTCTTTTCTTTGTTAAGTTTTATATCTTTGTTTTGTGCTTGATTTCTTGCTCAATTTTGATTTCCGTATTTTGTTTCTCGACTTCTAGTTCCTCTGTGCTTGTTTTCTGAAATCACACTATCGAAATTTTTTTAATCTATATATATGCATATTAGTTTTAAGATATATATAGATTCAATTCAGCTTATATTCTACATATATATATATATATATAATATAAGCTGAATTGAATCTATCTTAATAAATATATATGTATGTGAGGTTTAATAAAATATACAAGCTAAATCGAATCTGTTGTGATTTTAGATTTTGAAGTGTTTAATTATTATTTAGCTTGTTTTATTAGCCTTCATCGCTGATTGAATTAGGATTTTATTTTATTAGTTCTAAAATTTACAATTATTTTAATAGTGACTTCGGGTCTGATTCATTTCATTTTCGCTCTATGATTTGACTGATTGGAAAAAGTTGAGGACTGATATTCGGAATAATTATTTATCTTACTCTTTTTCAAAAAGGGGAAAAATAAAATTTTTACTTCTATCTATTTGCAAATCTGATCTAGTCATTGGTTTAATTCTCAGATTTCTTCTTCTCACATCATAAAAATAAAACTTACCTATTTCACATATTTGGTGTTTAAATTATTGATCTGGAATTTTAATTAAGTTTGATGGTATATCATTCTCACTCTTTAAATTAGCTTGAGTTATTTTGGATAAACATCTTTCAGGTTAGTCGAAGAAGGATTACTGCACTCACAAAGTGAGAAGTCGATAAATCATTCATCATCATATAGATAAATTGAAGATCATCATTTAGACACATTTATAGGATTATTTGCATATTCAATTATTCAATATGTCATCAGATTATTTAAGGGTAGGTAAGTCAAAAGTTAATGCCTTCAAAAAAGTCAAAGTCAAAGGCAAAGTGCAAGTCAAAGATAGAAGCCAAAGCCAAAATCCAAGTCAAAATTCAAATCAAGGAGTTCTTTCATTTGTTAATTTTTGTTTTACATACAACTTACATGCTTTATATTTAATTTGTTGACTATTAGCTTATCTCATCATGTTAAGTTTTCATTTTATCTTCCTTTCATATCTATATATAGTGTGAGTTTATTTAAGGAACTAGGGATAGTCATTATCACTCGCATACACTTTGTAGACTTCGAGGCGAGTTATACTTACCTGCAAGGGTAAGGGAGAGTTTCTTAGGGAATCATTACTATATGAGACGAGCCTAGGGAGTTGACTAAAAGTCAATTTGAGGGGTATTTGCTCACTACCTTGTAGGGTGTTGCAAGTCTGAGGTCAAGCAACCTACTTGGAGCATGTGTTGATCGGTGACAAGTCTTGGAGACTTCAAAGAAGCAAGCGACCCGAAGGGAAGTAAGGAGTAGTGCGCAGAGCTTTGGGTGTTGGCCCATAGGAGATGGGACAAGCGGCAGCGTACCAAAGGACAATGACAAAGTGAGGTCACTAACCAAGAGCGTGAGTGGGTTGGATCAAAAGATCGTGCTTGAACTTTGATCTAACTATCATGGCTAGTTAGTAATTACTATTGGGGGATTAACAAGGTGAGGAGTGACTCGAGGGGGACTGTCTCCTCCTAGGACTGATGAGGGGGGTTTGGATACCCTGTCCAGTATAAAAATATCTAGTGTATGAGTGACATGAGGTTTTGAGTGGACAATCAACGAATAAACAAAAAAACATAAATAGTAAAAGGAAACTAATTCACTCCCCTCCTAGTGAATTCACCATTAAATTGGGCTTTCGCACCTATCTGACCAATACCACTCTTGTATACCTCTTACATTAGTAAAGAGTAGAGACAAACTCATGCCACAAATATTTACAAGGTAGCCTCTAGGACAGCTCTTAATCCTGCACAACAAAAGCTCCTCATCACTGCCAATAACTTTCCCTTGGGAAGTCAAAGTTTTCTTGTTCTTCTATTTCAGCATGCCATCTTTTCCGCACATATGATATCAATTTTACTTGCTCAAATATCCTCTCGCTACACATCAGCATGTTGCATCATCATTGTTGTCGTGATTGATCCTCATATAATCTATTATGAGGGATTTTATCTTTTATCTTTTCAAATAGCGCCAATCATTTCAAATCGAGACATTATTGCAAATACCAAACTCGTGCATCTTTGCAGATAACCAAGATGATAACAACAACCCTTGGTGCATGTGAAGAAGACATGCCTTTAGTTATTGATGTATTTACTAAGTTCTTTTTGAGTCTCTATCACATGAAAACTGCTCCCCAAAAATTCAACCCTTCTCTACTTCACCTTACACCCCAAGAAAAATCAAAAATCAAAAATCTTCTCCTGATATGGCTCATCTTGATCTATATCATCCAAAGTAAAAGATAAAATTGTTTTTTATCTAGTGCCAAAAGTTTTTTCATCTAGTGCCAAAAGTTTTCTTGATGTTATCTTAAAACTTCGAAGCCAACTATTAATGAACCTCACTACAAAAGAATGAATTTTATAAAACAAATAATGAATTTTGAGATGAAACCTCTAACCTTATACCAGAGTGCACATACAAGATCTATTGATGCATGAATCACTTGCACACATAAATAGTCTCACACTTGAAATAATCTATGTTTCAAATGTATATGATGTCAAATAAATTGGACTTGTAATTTTTCATTAGAGGCATTAATTTTGAATCCTATATATAATTTGGGCATAGTGTGGAAGGTTTTGATAGGGCATGTTTAGGTAAGAAGGGAGTTGAATTGGTTTGTGATTGTCTAAGCTTTCTTGCTCATTTATATATGCATTCATTTACTCAGTCAATTACCTCATATCTCTATTTCACCAGATTTTTTATATTGTAAAATTTATCCAAAACTCCATGCTCGGTTCACTCTCTAGCGAGCCAATTAGTATCAACTACTACATGTTCTAGAGTTGCAATTAGATTAGAGCACTTATAGTTTCCTATCACGACTCTTATCTTTCATGTGTATCCATAGCACTTGATAGCTCCTCACACTCCTTCTTACTCCCTTCAAGCCATCCTCCATCTCTTAAGTCCTCAAATAGTGTCACCACTTGTCAAGATATAGGGTCTATAAGCTTTTCAAAATTTTATCTAAGCATCAAACGCACCATAAATCATTTAATCAAACATTTGATGTGATTAAAAACCAACAAGACATGATCCTGACATCTAGTATACATTAAAATATACCTAAAAGAATCATTTGAACGAGTTCTTCAAGCCATTCAACTGTTTGGCCGCTAGCGGTATTCATATTGTCGTTAGACGAATCCATCTTCTCTTGGATTTTCATCACTAACGAAACGAATCGATGCAATCGTTAGTTGCACACCGATTCATGTCAAAAATAAAACCAAACTTACCAATTTTATGAAATTAATGAAAATTGAGGAGTATAATGGTAAATAAGGGTCGAAACCACGGAGAAATAAGGGATTTTCGAGAAATTTTTTGAAATTCTATCAAATCGTACGATGAATTGGTGATAGAAATTAGGGAAATGGTAGATTTAGAAATATAACTCAAAGACGAATTAACATAATAAAAAATCACTCGATTTGGATCAGTATTCCGGGAGAAATCGATGAGCGAATTAGAGAGAAATTTTTAACGTGATTTGACCAAAAATACGAAATTAAAGATGATTTTAACTAAATTAACTGTCCTAAATTACAAATTAATGATACATGACAAAATATTAGGAGGAAAACACGTAATCTGCCCCGAGATAGTGATCGAAATGATCCAATTAATCACCAGATTCAAGGCTTTTTATTCTGCGATTTCGAAAACGATCGTCGGTGTTCAAGAGGCGAATTCTCCCTAATCGATCTACGAAATATCACTTTCAATCACTCAGTGGATGCGGAAATGAGTCTAGAAGTGATTGGAAGCAGGAGATCAAGGATGGAGGTGTATAGATAGATTAATTGAGCGAAATCATCCAAGAATACATGAAAATGTTGAAGAACATCTCAATTTATAGTGATTTTTGGCGTAACCGTCCAATTGGACATTTTATCTTCGATCAACGGCTCTGATGATACGCGCGGATGCGAATCATTATGATTAAGTCATGGCCGTTGGATCAGAGATGAACCGTCGAGATGAAGTCACGTGATCGCGTGAAGTTGGATCGTCGCATAACTCCTGCCATTCGATCTTCATTGAACGTCTGCGATGTCTCCACGTTGTTAGTTTAACCTAAGTTTGATGCTTTACTTAAGTGTGCTTTTAATGTTTATGAAATAGTATCTTGAGTAGTGTTTAAACTTTGATTAATAACTGTTTGTCAAAATGACTTGAGAAAGGTATGTTTGTGTTAGCGCAGGTACTGATGGACTAATAGATTGACCCTCGTCGATCTGGAAATGCAGACATTGCTACGAAGTAGAAAGGGATTATCTAATCTACGATCTACTATTCAAATATTTAATTAAGATCTTTTGAAGACAGGATTTAAATTCCTGTAGGACCATGAATTATTCTTACCAATTCATAGTACTCTTATTTATTTTCTTAGTCATACTATCATTTTCATTTCTTTCATTTCTTAATCATATGTCTTCTTATATATATATATGTATTTATATATATGTATGTGTATTTTCATATCTAAACTTTTATTACCGTTATACTAACTTTTTCATGTTATTGTGTTTTTTTAGGTAATCTTTAGAAATTGCGTATATGTCCGTAAAATCCGATAAAAGCCAAAAACGAAAAATCTCTCTTTCCCCCGTGAAACGTAAATTCAAACGCTAGGGTTTTGTTGCTCCAGCGATTGCGTGCTCCTGCGATTCTCTCTCTCTCTCAGCGACGAGGAAGAAAGCGATCTTCAGCGAGTTCTAGAGGGAGGCGACCGCACTTCCATTGGAAGCTTCTCTCTCTTCGTCGAGCTCTCTCTCCTTCTCTCTTTCGTGGGTGTGCGTTCCCTCGAGAATCAGATTTTTCTGATCTCAATTTTTGTTTGTTTTCGTTCTCCAATAATTTTTCCTGTTTCATTTCTCGCTTTCGTAATCTCGGCTTTGTTTTTTTTTTTTTATTTTTCGTTTTCGATTTCCTGATTTCGTGATTATCGGTTCTATTTTATTTTACGATTGTTGCACCTTAGATTGATTAGTTTCTCTGATTTTATCGATTTCAACTCTTATTTTCTGAGGAACGTTTTTTCGTTTTTCATTTTCGGTTTTCTGATTTTATCGATTTCAACTCTTATTTTCTGAGGAACGTTTTTTCGTTTTTCATTTTCGGTTTTCTGATTTTATCGATTTCAACTCTTATTTTCTGAGGAACGATTTTTCGTTTTTTCATTTCCGGTTTTCTGATTTTATTGATTTCGACTCCTTATTTTCTGAGGAACGGTTTTTCTTTTTAATTTTCATTTTTTTCGTTTTTCTGATTTTTGATTTCATTGTTATTACTGCCTTGTTTTACATTTATATATCAAATTTCCGTGTGTTGTACGATTCATCGTAAATCTGTGCATTACAAGAAAATTCAGCATGTAACTCTGTCGAATTTTTCATTTAATTTTCTGATATTTTAGGTTAATTTGTTTAGGTTCATTTCCATCCTTTCAAAGATAGCTTAATCCAGTTTAATCTTTATTACCATCCGGATAATCTTTGTTTTCTGATTCATTACTCGGTTGAGTAGATCTTGTTTGAATTAGAAAGAGAATTAAGGCGAGTATCATCAAGGTAAAATCTCAGGTATAAACTTCCTTATTCTCACTTTTATTTAAAGACATACATGCTCATACTTAGGTAGGAATAAGCTGTGTTAATCTTGAAATAGGCATTATTATTATTGTGCGTGTATCAGTATTACATTTCAGGCCAAAGTCAACCACAGAAAGTCAAAGTCAGCAGAAACAATCAAAGTCAACAGAAAGTCAAGCAGAAGCAGTCAAAGTCAACAGCAGTAGTTACAATCAGCAGAAACAGTCAAAGTCAACAGAAAGTCAAGCAGAAACAATCAAAGTCAACAGCAGTAGTTACAATCAGCAGAAACAGTCAAAGTCAACAGAAAGTCAAGCAGAAGCAGTCAAAGTCAACAGCAGTAGTCACAGTCAACAGAAACAGTCAAAGTCAACCATAGAAAGTCAAAGTCAACCATAGAAAGTCAAAGTCAACACCAGCAGTCAAAGTCAAATCAGCAAATCAGGGGGTTATATTAATTTGTTTTATTTTTTAATAAGTTTTAAAATATTTCTCTTGTTACATCATTTGTTATAGTTTGTTATAATTAGTTTAGTTTGTTTAAATAATTTCTTTACTGACTTTTCTATTTTTATAAGCGTAATTAAAGTAATAGGATAATTACACATATCATCACATTTTAGGTGGACTCTTGGTGAGTCGTAGTTACCCGTGAGGGTAAGGGGAGATTCCTTAGGAATCGTAGTGAGTCAGGACGACTCTAGGGAGTTGACTAGATAGTCAACTCGAGGGATATTTATTCTTCACCTTGCAGGGATCACTCGGACTCGAGGAGGAGCGACTTACTTGGTGCGTGCGTGGATTGGTGCCGAGACTCGGTGACTACAGAGGGGCAGAGCTAACCTCGAAAGAGAGTAGGGAGCGGCGTGCGGAGCTCGGGAGTCGGCCCGGGGACGGGACGAGTGGACGGGTGCACGGAGGACGGCGGCGAGTTAGGTCACTAGCCGAGAGTGTGAGGGAGTCGATCGAAAGATCGTGTAGAACTTTTTGATCCGTTAATCCCGACCAGCTAGTAGTTACTACTAGGGGATTAGAAAAGGGTGAGGAGAGACTCTAGGGGGACTGTCTCCTCCCGGGACTCGGCGCGGGGTCCGGAACCCCTGTCCGAGTATAAAAATCTGGCCTACGAGTGACGTGAGAAAGTTGAGAGATAATCAACGAATTGAAAAAGGAATTAGGATAAGACAAAGATCAAAAAGAAACTAATTCACCCCCCCCTCTTAGTAATTTCACCATCTCATTAGGGAATTTCACACGTGTCCACAGAAGTCCATTGGATGCGTTTAATCTCAACCGTTATAACTCCTATGATGAACGGCTGAGATTAAAGCATTTTGAAATACGAATCGTTGTCCAATCAGAATGCACTACGTAACCCCTTCACTTAAGTGATGATTGACGGTTTAAATTTAACACTCAATCTGACGCTCCACATGCTGCCACGTCGTCAATCACGATTAATCGGACGCTCCAGATTGCGCCACATCACCTGCGCACTTATAATAAATCAAAAAATTGATTTTAAATGAGAAAAATTGATTTGTAGTTCCAGAAAATCCTTAGAAATTCATTAAAAATTTAGAAAAATTCTTGAAAAATCCCTAAAAATTAGAAAATTCATAACTTTCAAAATACAACTCCAAATTAATCCAGATTTTTTTCATTGGATCAAAAATTCAATTATCTATCATTATAAAAATTCAAAATATTTCAATAACCAGAGAATAAATTATTATTTCAAAAATACACTCATTTATTCTTGAAAAACAAAACTTAGAAAAATAAATGACTGTATATAAACATTTTCTCTTATTATTTAACATTAGAACTTAATTATAATCTCAAATTTAGATGGGAATAATATATTCTAAATTATGCATAATTATCCCTAAATTAGTGCATTTTGATATTATAACTTAAAATTGCATGAAATGATAGAAATGCACTCAAAGTATCATAACATGCATACAAGTGGAATGTTTTATGCCTTAATTTGTATTAATAATCATATTTTTTGCGTGTTAAGATTGCATGTTATCAATCACCACCAAGGGAAGAGAAGAGAGGGGAGAGTTCTCCATTAAGCTTGCATTAGTACTCTTGTCACGATCACTCTCCCTCTATTTATCAACTCTAGAATGTGAACTTTTTACAAAAATCTTTATTACGTTTACATCTAGCAATGACCATTGCCCTTATGTGTGAGATTATCTTTCTAGTTAATAACTCTATTGACCCAATAATACTTATTTGTTATCCTTATTAATTAACTATATCAATATCTAGATAAATTCATGAAGGATAAATTTATCCCAATCAATAAGTTTATTTACCAACCAACTGCGTTCCAAGTTACACTGTGTACTCTAGGAGGTATACAGTATATAAAAACTCTCTCATGAAACCTTTCCATCATTAGTTACCATGTGTATATAATCTTTCATCTACAAGAGACTCATAAATGACTTAGGGTATGGTTAATCTCAAATATAATCTCAAATTATAATCAATCACTCAATTTAGTATATGTACAAGTAAGAAATCATTGAGAACAAATTATCTAATATATTCACTACCTTGGTCAAGGATTTAACAATGTTTCATTCCTTGAATCAATCTCCTCCCATAACTACTCAATCACATTCAAGGACTTGATGTTTTATCAAATCTATAAAGTTTTGGAGGTCTTGTGGCTAGGGATTTGAATGTCATAGTCAAAACACGATCATTCATTTAAAGGATTTTGTAAGTGTTTTAAGTTAAAAGACCACGTACATAACCGTAACATAAATCAACTTGATAGTTTGGTATAATAGCATTCAATAATTCATATAGATCAATTCAGTAAACTCTTTCTCCAAAGAGCACCCACTTTCTATCAAAGGTGTACCTACATTGATCGCCACATGATCAATCATATTTATTATTATCAAATAAGACCGTGCTATTCTTTCAAGATAATTTCATGTCTTTCTTGAATATCTTACAAATAATAATAATTAAAAAATATGTTTAAAAACCAGTGATCACTGTATTATGATCTCATCTTAATTACATTAGTCATTGCATATGCTCGTGGAGTTCATTATAAACATCATACAATAATGACAATAAATAAAAGTTTATTTCAATAAATATCAATAAAATATGAAAGTATGATTGGTTTGCAAGCCACATGATATCTATCAATCCCTTTGTAAATGTTTTGAATATTTCAAATTCACTTATGCACACATTAGACTCACAAATCTACTCTTTATGAGATTTTTTTTGGCCCGTACTAGGTCTCTTATCTCCCACAACTTGACTCCTCAAGCTCCAAGTTCTACTTCCTACTCTCTTTGGGTGAGCCTCAAGCCTTATCACTACAATATGCTTGAGAAGAGCACAAAAATTAACCATAAACCCTCTCTACTTGCTTCCATCTAATTTTATTAAACTCTTGAAGACATCATTATCCTCACCATCTCATGATTTAGAATTTTGTAAGATATAAGTGCATTGAAATATAATCTCCTCATTTGACTTTTGGTTTACTTATTTTAGGAACCCACAAAAAGGGGAAATGGAGGTTCTCCAAGAGAAGAGGGAACACCTCTTCAAGAACAAAGCTCCCCAAAAGTAGGGTTACTTTCCAAAGCTTAATGGGCTATTCAAGGAAACATTCCATTTTGGGGCCCAATTGAAGAAGTGTGAAGAATGGGGGAGAAAAGGAGCGGGAAGACATAGAGAAAAAAGGGGATGGGATCTCCTTCTTCATCATCCTCTCCTCTCTCTGTTACGGTTTTGCGTTTTTTTTTCTCCTGGCATCTTTCCATCGGAATGATGTAGTTGAAGAATCAAAAGTAAATGGTAGTTTCTTTTCAACTTTGTTCTTCATTGCATTCCTTTCAGTATTCTCTCACATTGCAGCCCTCCTTCCCGTGATCTCTTTTTCTAACTAAATGTATCTCCCCTTCTCACTCTCCCTTGATTTTCGGAGTTTCGGAGTTGATTTCTCTCCTTCCTCTCTCTCTAGCTCTATTTCTCTCTAAAATCATCGCCCTCTTGTCAGCGATAATTTCCCAGATCATGCTCTACCTTTCCCCTTCTCAAAGCCTCTCTCTAACCCTCCGTCTTCATTTCTCGCATCGTGCTCTCTCTTCCTCTCCCTCTCTCTCTCATCCGTTTTCTTTTCCACGATTTTATTTTCTCTCCCACTCTCTCTTCCTTCTGTAGAAGAAGGAGAGGAAGAGAGGAGAAGGGAAGAACAAGAATAGAGCAGATGTTTGATTGATGAATATTTATGAATGTTGACGACGCGTTTTATCTGGTCGTTAAAACACACAACTGTTGGTCAAACAAAATTTATAATTCCGAACTCACGAATAAGATATAAAATCAAGTAGAGTGTAAATGTTGGGTCGATCCACGAAGAACACGGTTGACTTTTATTGCAGAGTTGACTTGGTCATACTTAGGTTTAATTAGGGTTTTAAAGAAGTGATAATGATATATAATCAATAGAAATGATCTAAATATATGAGATAAGATATTTTAACACTTGAGAAAACCGATTTCTAGAAGAAATGTCAAAAGTCAAGGTCAAAGCATTGACTTTGACCAACAATTGACTTTCTGAAAATCAGAGAATAAAAAGAGCTTAAAATATTATGAAAATTATATATTTAGACACTAGAGAGAAAATGGAATTTATTGATATAGAATTCATGATTTTTCGATAATAATCTGATTTGCTATGAATTATTGAAAATCAAAGATCAAAAAAAATCCCGAAATAAATACTTGGTGTAAATCTTCACATTGACTAACCAAACGATATCCAAATCTTGCAATTGATATATCAAAGGATTCCAAAGAGATCGAAATTGTCAAATTCCAATTTATATTTTAAGAGTAATTGATCCCGCAAGTCAACGTCCAAATTTAGATTGAAAATAAACAGCGGTTGGTCAAACGTTAAATTGAGGGACCAAATGATCATGGAATTTCATGAATTTACTATTCACGGAAAGCTGATGAAACAAGAAATCTAATGAAACTAGAATCAAATGATTTAGAGTTAAGATCAGAGAGAAATCCTTATTTCAAAATCAGCAAAAATTTGAACTGAAATTGGGCGAAAATGAAGAACAAAACGACTTTTAAAGTGAAATTAACTACCTAAATCTAATTACCGCAAGATGAACGATCAATTCACACTACTAACCCAATTGTCGTGAAGATTTGGCTTCAATTCACACGGATTCAAGAGTATTGGCGCGGTTTCTTCCTCACACGGATTTCAAGGGGAGAATTGGATCGAATCCGACGATTAAGCACGACGAATCCTACCTCAATCGGATCACAATTGAGTCTAGATGCAGGGGAATCGTGATGAACTCAAGATCTTGCTCAAAAATCATTTTATTGCTTCACGATTCAATCAAGAGTTGAGATACAGAGAGGGAATACATCAGTTTTTAAAGAAGAATTCCCGTGAGAAATGTGGACCGTCCATTTTTTTATGTGATTTGCGCCGTTGACGAGACGAGACCATGAGGTTATCGATTTTGCACGGTCTCGTGTAAAAAATAAAGCCTAATTTACCAATTTAAGGAATTAAATAACAAATTGAGTGGCATAATGGTAAATAAGGGTCGAATCCACAGGGAAATAAGGAATTTCTTGATGTAATCTTCAAAATTGATCAAATGAGACGAGAAATTGATGATAGAAGTTGGGGAAAATGACATATTATGAAATATAACTTCAAAACGAATCCATGGAATCAAAAATCATCGAAAATGATCTTGATTTTGTGGAGAAATCGAAATTTGAAGTGGAGAGAAATTTTTGGATGTGAAGAATCGCGATTTTAGCTAAAATTCGATAAAATTAAACTCTAAATCCTAATCTAAACAAAAATTAAACCTAATTGGAAGATTAGGAAGCAAAAACCACTTCCACTAACCCACGATTGCAATCAAATTATCGTGATTAAGCCTCTCAATCACTGAAAACAAGAAGAACGCGAGTGTGACGTTCAAGTGGCGATTTCTCCTTTGATTCTCCACCAAATCTTGACTTCAAAGGCTCCTGAGGTGCGGAAATGGAAGAGGAACACGATGGAATCAAGAGAAACGAGAGGGAAGGTGTCTAGACAGCTCAATTAGATTGAATTCCAACTTGGATGCTTACAATCGTCGAAGAACAAGTCATTTTATAGTGTTTTTGGGCGTAACTATCCGATTTTTTCGATCTACGGTTACGATGGAACGGTCCATCGTGGACCGTTTCAATTAAGTCGTGATCGTCGGATTTGAGATGGAGCGCCAGGATGATCCCTTTGATTAGCGTTATAAAAATGCTTGAATCGCACCCGTTGGATCGTGATTTGATGATCGCGATGCTTCCCTCCAGCTTTAATCGTGGCCGTTATAATGCATGTATTTAAGCCACGTGCGCTTAATCATCTTCGGTGGACCGCGCGTCCACTCGACCGATGCATCAGGTTCTGCGCCCCGCCCGATCCAATGCACCGTGAGCGGCCACGTCACCTGCATCAAATAGCTTCGTGTGGATTAGTCCCACACGGAATAAGATAAAGGAAATCGTCGGGTTTATAAGACTCGACGGTTTATAAGGTTCGAAAACCGTTCCGATATACGGAAGGCTGAATACCCATTATATATTATATAAGTAATGATAAATATATATATACGCCGCGTAGGCGTCGCGTGGGCCTGCGTGGCGTTGCCACGTGGCCCTGAGTGCCACATCGCATCCACGTGGGACCCGCGCGAAAATATAAACCATTTTTGCATTTTTAAATCGTATTTTTAACATTAAAAATCGTAAAAAAATTAGAAAAATCTGGAAAAAAATCCTAAAAATTAGAAAATTCATAACTTTTAAAATATAACTCCAAATTAATCCAAATTTCTTTCATTTGATCCGAAATTTAAGTATATATTATTCTAAAAAGTCAAATTTAATAAATAATAAGAGTTTAAATTATTATTTCAAAATACATTCATTTATTAAGATTTTAAACTTTAGAAAATGAAATAAATGTTTATAAAAATGATTTCTCTTGTTATTTTAATTTAAAAACACTTATAATCTCAAGAAAAAGATGGGTTATCAAATTATTAAATTCTAATTTATCAAAATTAACCCTAATTTAAAGTATTTTGAGATTATAATGACTTTTTCATATAATAATAAGAAAATACATATAAGTATGATAATATGCATGTAAATGAAATCATTTATGCCTTAATATGTATCAATAATCATATTTTATCATGTTAATTTAGCATGTTATCAGCCGTCTGATTTCCCGAAATCGGTGGAATCATGGCCCACAATGCGGGCCCATGATCCCACTCTCCGTTCGCCTGTTAGATTGTGATCGAAGAGTCTGGATGCATCCACGTGTCCCCCCACGATCACATGATCGCGCGATTAAATAATGAGCATTTGATGTCACTTAAGTTGCAGTTTAAGCACATGTTGAAATGATGATCCGATGGACTCTGAGTCCACGCGATCGCATCCAACGCGCCTTGTTCTGCCACGTGTCCTGCAAAAAAAAAATTTCGCGTGAACATAGTCCCACACGGAAAAATCCGACAGAATAGGTGAGTATATAAGCTGGGGCGGTTTTACGCTATTGCGTTACCGCCCCAACTACCTAACCGTGGGCCCTTCACTACCAGCCCCCTCACTGCCACGTGGCGCCATCCGGGCGTCCACGTGGATCTACGTGGCCTGCCACGCGTCAGCGCTACCTCTACGCCACTTGGGCGCAGCGTGGGCTCGCGCGGCATTTGCCACGTGGCCTTGCGTGCCATGTTGCATCTGCGCGGTCCCGCGCGCCATGTCAGCTCCACACGCCACGTCAGCTCCGCGGGTTCTGTGGAGACTAAAACCCCCTTTTTGCCATTTTAAATAAGGATAAAATCAAATAAAATTCTGGAAAAATCCAAAAAAATCTAAGAAATTCAAAAATCCATATCTTTAAAAATATAACTCCTTTTTAATTCAAATTTTCTCCATTGGATCACAAATTTCTTCATCTTTAATATCACGCCATCAAAAATATAATTTCAAAGAAGAAAATAGGACGGATTAAAAATAATACTAAGGATTCTCTCTTTTAATCATCCAATCATTCTTTTCTTGGATTTAATCTTTTTAATCATCTACAAAAGTCAAAGTAAGGTAATTAATTTCTATTTATTTAACCTTGTAAAAGATTAAATATTCATGAAGCACATAATTAACCCTAAATAATGCATAAACATGGACTTTAGTAGAATGGCATACCAATGGAGAAAATGCATAAAAACTATGATAACATGCATCATAATCACATAAAATAAGCATGAATATGAGTTAAATAAGATAATAATTTAAGTTATAAATGCATTTTATCACTATCCATCAAGAGCTACCAAGGATATGGGTGTCATTGACATTTATGATGACTTTGAGGAAATGGATTGCATTGTGTTAGCTAAACGTGAGCTTGATAATTTAAATAAATGATTTATTAATGTTTATGAAATGTTACATCAGTTTATTTTATGATATGGTTTATATTTTAGATATTATGTTTGAGGAAGGTATTTCTTTTATGGTTTTAGTTATGATAGACTCAAATGGTTCAATTGACGAAAACTTGACAACTTATAAGAATAAGCCTTATATTTTAGATATCTCCATTTAATTTTCACACACACATCATAATTCCTTTTGTCAAAAAGTCAGCATATAATCTTGGTATTAATATCATTCCTAATGGTATGACATTTCATAAAGAAACTAGCTATTCATAGTTAATTTTCATGTTCATGTTAATGTTAAAAAAATTAATTTTAAAATAAAAATAAAAATAAAAATTTAAATTTAAATAATAAACATTTATCTAACTTTGGTCATTTATGTACTTCTCAAGCAAGTTCAAGCATTCTCTCTCTAATCTCTCTCTCTCCGTCCACCAAAACCATCTCTCTTCCTCACATGCTCGACCAATGGGGGCATGATCTCTCCAGCCTACATTTTTTGAACCAAGTTTGTAAGTTTTCTTATTCAAATCATCAAATAAGTGCATGCTTTTTAAGGAAATTGAATCATAGTTTGAAGACCATTTGATCCATGCTAGGTGATTTCTTGGTTGATATGTTTTGAAATATGTGATGGGAATCCTGACTCATTTTTGTAACAATCGTGAGAACTCAAATTGGTGATGGGAGTCTGGTGAATTTTGAGTTCATTTATGAAGGAGAAAATCATGGTGGTAGTGGTCTATTTTGGTCATTCCAAATTCTTTAAAATGACTACTCATAAAGTCAAATGTGATGTACATTTTGCTAAAGTATCTAACAAATATTCTTATCTAGGCTAAGGACAACAAGGGGATGGCAAAAATAGAGTAGTTTTTTAATCTATAATGAGATAATAGAGTAATTCATCATCTAGTCAACATGTTTTTCATCTTCTTCTTTGGATGGAACATCAAGTACACAAGTAGTCCTTGTGCCACGAATAGATTTCATGAAGTTGGTCCTTGACGACAAAGATTATTCGAATATTGTTCAAGGGACTTTAGAGTTGGATGAGAAGACATTTGTCATCTAAAGAGTAAGAGTGCTAGAGCGAAACTTAATGAAGGTCCCTGACAGCAAAGATTTTGGAGACGCCAATGAGCATAAGAGATGGATTGTCCCATGATGAAGATGAAGCACAATACATGTGGATGTGTGTTGGGAGTGTGAAGTAGCTCATAATGTAGTCAAATAACCTATTTTGGTTGAAACTGAGGCAGCCCACTTCACATGCCCATTTAAAACTTAATGGGCCTCTAGAGAATCTTTAGGAGTTGCAAATGTTCTTGAGATTTCACCTCAAAACACTAAATATTCTTGAGAGTTGAGGGAAATCTATCAGAATATCTCTGTAGAGGCTTGACAAGACTTAGAAGCATTACTTTTCCTTTTGTCAATTCTGACACATGCATGTTGTTAGAGTTATATTTTCAAGACTTTTGTATGTCTTTTCATGGGTCAAATCACTTTCTAAGGCCTATATAATGCACCCCCATTATAACACTTGAACACATAATTTGAAGTTATCTCATGTTGAGAGCTCTGATTTCTTTCTGGGTGTTCTCACTGCTAAGAGTGTTTAAGTATTTGTAGATTCAAGCACACCCCCTTGTGGATTCAAGGGTTGAAGAGATTAGTTATGTGGATTCAGACTCTAACCCTTCTTGAAGAGCAAGGTCTATGGATT
Source organism: Lemna minuta (assembly GCA_024174645.1). Taxonomy (NCBI): domain Eukaryota; kingdom Viridiplantae; phylum Streptophyta; class Magnoliopsida; order Alismatales; family Araceae; genus Lemna; species Lemna minuta. The sequence goes on along the minus strand of CM044102.1, from coordinate 163,813 downwards.
TAAGTCAATGTTATTCATTAGTCATGCGCTAAGGCTGCGTTAGAACGGCACATCAAGACACATTTATGAGGAGTGATAGTGGTTCCCTGAGCTCACAATTCTTCTTTCAATGGTGTCACAAGTGTGCACAGTTGGAAAGTGTTAATGGAGACGTACTTTGAGCATTCACTATGGACGGGTAGGAGAGAGAGAGAGAGAGAGAGAGAGAGAGAGATGAGCTCCAAGAATGGTGTGCAAAGTAGAGAGAAATAGATATGTGGTCAATAACAGTAACAAGAAGAAAATATGTATCGCATCGCATTTGTAAAATTTAATATTTGTTCATGCGTTCTCTTGTATGTATCATAGGAGTCAGCATTTGTATAAAAACTACCAAATCTCCCAAATGAGAATCTCTTGATGATTACTCTCTCGCGATTTCCTAAAGATCTCTGAAATGTTTCAATTGAGGACCTCCTGGCGAAGGAGATAAGAATTCACCAAGATCTTATCCTTGCATCCTCGAACTGTTCTCCACAACAAGTCACATAAAACAATTCTTGATCAAGATGATTTTCATTGATCAAAATGAGATGCAACTTTGCTTGATATGGGATTCAATCAGTTTGAAATCATTTCTCAGTTTTCTTAAGAAACTCATTCATCATTTCATATTGCTTACGAAATGTCATATAGTATCTCTATCCACGTTCGAGGGACGAGAAAGAGACCGACGGCGAGAGAGAGAGAGAGAGAGATAGAATTACGAAGAATGAGGCGGGTCGGCGCTCCATGGAGCTCGGCCCTCCGACCTACCTGGATAACCTCTTGAATAAGGCAAGGAAAGATGGTTAAAAGATCTGTCTTCCTCACCACACCACAAGCATGATCTACCTTCCGGAGACGAAGCGACGTGACGGAGTTCTCCTTGCCGGTGAACGATACATGATGCTAGTCGGATTCGTTCATACTCGAGTAAAGTCTAGTACGTGGAAGTCAAAGTCAAACCGGGTTCAATCGCCGCGTCCCCCTCGTAGCGTTTCCATTCCTCTTACGTTCGGCGGGCGCTGTAGCGCAACTTGCTTCAAAAAGGGAAAAGACGAGGACTCGAGAGGCGAGCGAGGGTGACGTTACAAAGAGGGATAGACAGTATCATGACCCCGAGTTTCCTTGAGGCCTACGGCTCTCTCTCTCTCTCTCTATGCCGATTTAAAGGCGGCGAGAGAGGGATTTTCCCCCCTTGCCCTTCTCCCTCCTCTGCATATTTATTATCTCTAGGCCACTTTCTCTGTGTTCAACGTCCATCTTCTCCCTTTCTCTCCGAGATTTATCCACCAACGCTCAAGTTCTGTGCTGCCATCTCTCTACCTTACTGCAATCTTTTCTTCCATCACCTCCTCCTCCTCCTCCTCCCAGAGCTTTCATAAACTTCAAAACGAAAGATATCGTTTTTAATATTGTGTCACTACTCCTATTATAGGTCAACCATGGAGCACGAAAGACATTCTGTTACGAGGGCAGACGACGAAGATCTCGAACTTCCTCCAGGCTTCCGCTTCCACCCTACGGACGAAGAGCTCATCACGCACTATCTCGCCAAGAAGGTCGCCGACCAGTGGTTTTCCTCCAGCGCAGTCGGAGAAGTAGACATCAACAAGTGCGAGCCTTGGGAACTGCCAAGTCAGTCGAACCTCAGTCCTTTCCTCATACACTTCTCATTTTAACTCATCCCTGGTGCTTCAGTGAGAGCGAAGATGGGAGAGAAGGAATGGTTCTTCTTCAGCGTGAGAGATCGCAAGTACCCCACCGGGCTGCGGACAAACAGAGCGACGGATTCCGGCTACTGGAAGGCGACCGGGAAAGACAAGGAAATCCAGAGAGGGAGAAGCCTCGTGGGAATGAAGAAAACTCTCGTGTTTTATACCGGAAGAGCTCCCAAAGGCAGAGAAGACCAACTGGGTCATGCACGAATACCGCCTCGACGGCAAACTCTCCTATTGCACCTTCCCCAGCGCTCCCTCCGAGGTTCAGAGCTCGTTATCCTCTTCCCTCTCTTCGAAAGACCAAGCCCCGTTACGCTAATCTAAGTCAATGTCCTACAGATCGAGTGGGTGATATGTAGGGTGTTCCAGAAGCGCTCCTGCCAGAAGATCCGCGAAGCCAGAATGGCGGAAGAATCTGCCGGTTCCGCTCTCTACTCTGACGTTCAGCCAGATAGGAACACGGCGATATCTCCGCTGCTGTTCCGGCCATGGTTTCTCCCCGTCGACCTTGCCCTTGACGAGAGTAGCGCTGTTAGCTGCATATGGAACTAGGGCGAGGAAGGATGTTTGGACATACTAAGCCTTCTCCGAGGAAGCAAAGGATGTATGTTGCGCAACTGCCATGGCCCTCCCTCTCTGTCTCTCCTGTAACTGCATTTCTCATGGCATGAAAAAAAAGAAATAACCATGAAGAGGACATCAGGTTTTTTTTAGGTTTCCGCACGACCTGCGTGCTTTAGGGAAGAAGAGAAGGATAGATGCACTATTCCACTGACCTGTCATCTATCAATCTATCCATCTACAAAAAAACTGGCAAAGCACGAAAAAATGGGGACGCTCCGATTTCAGTTGACCGAGAGCGATGTGACATCCAGGACTTGCTTAGACGAGTAGATTTTGCCGATCCAAGAACAGCGCCTGAAAGATACTTCCCAACCTTCTTCCCCTCCCAGATTATCCATCTCGGGGATTACCGTTTTGAGCCCCACCGTCTCTCTCTCCCTCTTGACCCTCTCGTTCTCCCTGTAGAACCGCGGGAGACTTGCACGGAATGTCCTGCTTTACTTCTACGACTTGCTCGCTCTCCGCCCAATAAGGAGGATCTTCACTTCTCCATTAATCAGTATTCGAGCTCTCTCTCCTTCTGACACGTGGCAATGGACCGAATGCCTGCCCTCGCCGCGTGGAAGAGCTGACGGGGACAGTGCCGTTGAAGTCTTCAAACAACAAAGCTCCGTTTTCTCACTGGAGCACCGTGGACCAGAATAATACAAACTCGCCATCTGAGATCTGGGCCATGGGTACTGGGCCGCCTTTAGGCGAGTCTTGTCCAGGCTGAGCATATATACAATTTAAAATGTTTATCGTCATTAAGATAATTGAAGAAAATATTTCTTTATCTCTCTCTCTCTCTCCCTGCGCGCGACTATATCTGTCATTGCAGTTTGCTAGGGTTTCTTCCAGTTCCAGCCGCAGCTGCTTCGCTCGCCTAGCCAATATTTCCGCATCATCCCCTCGGAGCATCGCGGACGCCGGTCTAGGTAACATCCCCTACCGATCTATTTTGTTATTTCACGGCAATTTTTTCGGAAGACCTTGCGCGAATTCTGCTGGCGTTTCGCTCAGTCGGTTCTGAGGGTATTCTCCCGATAGTGAGTGAGTGCGTGCGTGTATTGGCTAATCCTATGATGGTAGAAAGCGCTTCAAACGTCGTCACTTGTTTGATGGAATTTGTCTTTTACGGCTTAGTTTCCCTTGGCTATAGGATGGCGGTTTCCGCAGAAATGAGGTTTAGGCTTTACATACCCGATCATACTATTTTTCTTATTCTTTAGCGCGTCCTTTTTCTGCTCACCGCTGGTTAAATAGAAACGTTTTGGTGATGGAAGATTTCACATGTCTATGTTTTGCTTTCTCCGCTACCAATCACCGGACTGATTTTCATTTTTCAAACCTAGTTTGTTGCTTTGAGTTCTTTTGAAAGTGCAGCTTCAAGATAAACGATGGTAATATTGCCCGTGTTGATTGAAGTCTATTTGATAGCATTTTATTGTTTCCTTGTTTAGGCTTCTTAAACCCTTAAGAGAATTATGTATCCTCTGAAGGGAAGCAATACATACGGTCAACAGTCATATTCCACTCAACAGCCGTATTCGCATCCGGTATAAAGCGATCTGTGCATAGTTTATTTGGTGTAGTTGTTAGTCATTTTGGGAGATTGCAACTAATCTCGTTCTTTTATATTGTGTCCTTAGACGGGAGGTGGAGGTTATTCGGGCACCCAAATTAGTACTCCTGACGGGAGCTCGCAGCATGCAATGGTATCACGGCAAAGCAGCATGCTAAATTCTTCCCAGGATGCTGATGTTGGTGGATACAGACTCCACTCTTCGCAAGCATCACAATATAGTGGACCATATGCTTCTCTGTATGGATCATCCAATCAGCAGGTCTTTAGCCAACCTCCAGTTTCTTTTGGCAAATTTATCTTTTCTTGGATTTCAAATTACCTTTCCATTTATCAAAATTTTTCTGTCGTTTGTATACATATTCATGTCGTTTTCTGTAATAGATTCCACGTTCACTCTCCGGGAAAGTGGGGTTTGCATCCTTGCGTGCAAGTTTTCTTGATCTAATAACTAGGGAAACACTTGTTAAGATTTTTAATTATTTGAGGTTCTGTAGGCCACTGTCCCTCATCGATCTCATTTTCTGAGGACACAGAAACCTATTGTTGATGGTGACAGAAACATTTGTAGATTGTTCTCTCTTTTTCTTTGCTTTCTAAGAATAATTTTCAGTTTGTTCCTTCTTACAAGAACCATGGTGCCAAGAAACATGCTGGGAAGACTTCAAGTAAAGGAAGCAAATTTCTGTTCTTCACTATTGATTATACTGGAATACATTCAGTGATAGTTTTTAGCAGACATAGATATAAGTTTTGAATGCTACTTATTACATTCAATGATATTTATTAGCTATAGTGTTTTTAAATGATAGTGAAATGGCAGATACAGATTTTTTTATGTCATTTATCAATATGTTTTATGCTGTCAGTTGTAGTAATAGTCGTCAGGGTTCTGTAGAGAACAGTTATTATATATTCTAAGGGTTTTATTTAGGCTTGGCGCATCATGAAATCCTTGAACGAGGGCTTTTTTGTTATTTTATTTGTAAGAAGTGGAATTGAGAGATGAGTTCCAGTTTTTTCGTGCTTACACACTCTTTCTCATTTGGACATAACGCCAAAATGACATCTTCAAAGAGTAGATACTTAATGGGCACCAAGTAACCCCGAAAACAATTTCCTTTCTCCTCCATAGGTTAAATTACAAATCCACAAATCTTCTTCTGTGTGCTTTTATTAGTTGCCATTTGATATGTTCCAGTGCCTGAAATACCATGTAACTATTCATAGATTTAATAAACTCAAAATTCCATGTCTGGCCCTTATGCAGAAAGAGAGGTCGCTTGATCTGGGGGACATAAATTAGGAAGGGAATAGAGACCAATTAACGACTCATGTTGCTCTAATCTTGTTTGTACAGGTGCCTGGTAAGGGAAGTGGTTCCTCGGGCCCGCAGGTCCGGACAGCCTATTCCTCCTCATATCCCGATGGTTCTAAATTTGGATCAGGAGCTCCAAGTGGTGGAGGTATGGGAATGAGCTCTGAGGATTACGTGGCATCTGGCTATGGCCACAAAGTTGAGCATCAGTATCCAATGGATAGGAGGCACTATGGTGATCGTCAGAATGCCTTTATGGGAAGAGATGATTCTAGTGTTGCCAACCTACAGTCCCAGGTTCATATTTTTTCACCGTTTATCATTTCCTATTTTGGACTGGCACTTATTATGTTTTGCATTGAAGATTGATGACCAGCGTTATTTTCCTTCATCTCAGAAGTCTGAATCGCGTGAGCAGTATGACCAGGTATGCTACTCATCATTGTGTCACCACTATTCAAGGCCATTTTTTCTTTGAAATTCGGAATTTGATGTTGTCCTCTTCTTTTGTTCTTTTTCAAAGGCATTGTTATATCGCCAGCAACAGATGTTGAAAGTTCAGTCTCATCAGTTGGATCCTGATGCAAGGTATGCATTTCATCTCTCTTGTAGATTGATGAAACTCCTGAATAATATTTGATGTCTTGGAAAAATCGATGTCAAAAAGAAGTATGACAGTTAGGATCTCATTCTCTTCTTTCCGGTGGATTAGTAAGTTCTTTTTATTTTAGTTTGTTCATCGTCTTAGCTTAGCAGTTCAGTTGAGTAGTTCTTCCCTTTTCACATAAGGCTGCCGCTTTGAATATTTTGTGATAGAAATATCTTTTGGCTCTGAGAAGAAAATGCATTTATGGCAGACAAGCTGATTATCTGCCTGCAAGGGCGGCCACGATGCATCATGGGCATGCAGATATTAGCTCACCTTATGGTGGAAGAATGGACGCTGATCCTCGCAATATGTCCGTCCTTGGTGGTGGACCATATTCTGCTCAACGTCCTGCTTCCATTTTAGGTGGACCTTCTCGGTCAAATGTTGACCTTGTGTACCGAGTAGGATTGCCCCCCAGCCGAGATTATGATGTGCCAATACAAGGGAGAATCTTGTCGCAAGGCGGGTTTTCAGGCTTTCACGAGGAGCAGAAGGATGACAGAAGTGCATATCAGCGAGAAGTTGATCTGAGGGAGGAGCGGCGTAGGGAGCTTGCTCTGCGGGAGAGAGAGAAAGAACGAGAGAAAGAGCTGGAGCGCGAAAGGGAAAGAGAACGGGAAAGAGATAGAGAACGGTTACGGGAACGTGAGCGGCTCAAAGAACGGGAGCGAGAGCGTGATCGGGAGCGTGAACGTCAACGTCTGCGGGAACGCGAACGGGAAAGAGAACTCCTCCAGAAGCAAAGGGAGAAAGAGAAGGAGCGGGAACGTGACAAACGAGGATTTGAGCATAGTAGGCAGGAACGACAGTTGACTCCACTGAGAACAAGCAAGGATCGCCTGGTGTCATCAGCTAATAGAGACGAACGATTGTCTCGAAGCTCTCCACGTCGCGACAACATATTGCATAGGTGGTGGACACTGAAATTTCTTTTGTATCCCTTCCGCTTCAGTTGGGGTGCAGTGTCACTAACTAACATGCTGTCTCTTATGCTGAAGGCGCCATTCACCTGTTAAGGATAGAAGAAGAGAGTATGTCTGCAAGGTAAAATTTGTGTGTGCGTCTGGATGCTCATTGATCAATGTTTGTAAGGGTAGGAAGTGGAGGCTCATTTCTAATTATATTCCTCTTCACATCCTTCTGTACATCATTAGCAAATGATGTTGGAAGGTGTTAGGTGGAACTTTGCCATCATGTTAGCTAATATTATATTTTTATTCAATTTTTAATGACATTTTGAAAGTTCTATTTTTCAAGTTTCTTTGCTCCTCGTAACTAGTTTGCCTTAATTCTAGGTTTCTCCTCTCTCTTTTGTGGATCCTGTTCGGGATTATATGTCTTTGGCCAAGAGATATCCCAGATTATCGATATCTCCGGAGTTTTCTAAGGTATGTTTATTGACTTGCATATGGGCATGTGTCTGTTCGATTATGTGCACCTTTGACAACTCTAACTTTAAATTGCTGTTCGTTCAGGTTGTCATCAATTGGCCTAAGGAAATCCTCAATATTTCTCTATATCTTCCTGTCAGGTAATTAGTATTATTTCAGCTCATCATCATCTACATGCATGAACTTATCCCATAGTGCTGTCGTATTTCATTAGTTGCATTTTCACTGTTCTTGGTCTTTTGTAACTGATATAATTGATATTGAGTCGAGCAGCTTTCAGCACGAATTTGAAGTTGATATCGAGCAGAAAGACCTGGAGAAAAATGTGAAGGAATCTCAGAAGTCTAAGAGTGATTCCACAGTTTGGAATGCTAAGGTGAATGTGAGGAGTAGATTTTTGTTCCTTTATCCTTGGAAACTGTATCACATTAGTTTCTATGGTCACCCTTTGAATGGCAACAATGATTTTTTTCCGTCCCTCTGTTTCTAGTACTTCATCGATAGGAGCTATTATGCCGATATTGGAAAAATGCTATTTAATTTATGTTATTTGAGGTCTAAGAAATCACTTTTGAGTGCGTCAAAGCACTAAACATTACCCTCTCAAAATTTCCTTCTCTTTTTGTTAATACTTACTTTTTTTGTGATTCAGGTGATCTTGATGAGCGGAATCAGCAACAAAGCTTTGGAGGAGATCTGTAGCGAACAAAGTTTGGCTGACAGGATATTCCATTTTAATAATCTTCTCAAGTTTGCCATTCTTCGGAAAGATCATTCATTCACAGCAATTGGAGGCCCGTGGAACAGAGCTTTAGATGGTGGAGATCCTTCTACTGATGACACTTCCCTCATTCTTACAGCAAAAAGGTGTGCTCGTTGATCACATTTTGGCTAAATATTTTCTAAATTCATGGTGGAAAGATTCAAACTTCTGCATATTCTCTTCCAGATATTTGAAAAGATTCAGCCCAGCTTGATCTGGATAACTGTCAGCATTGGAACAAGTTCATGGAGGTATTTAAAATTCTTCAAACTCTTGTATAAAATAGGTTTGGATAATGTTTTGGCGTCTAAATATGCCAAAATGATTCTGTGGAAGTTCTTCAAGAGTCAAGATTTGACAGAAGGGAAGCAGTGATAATGTAAAGAAGGATGGAGGGGAGAACCCTTTATTTCCCTTTTTGTATTGAGGACAATTTCAAGAGATGATCTTCAGAATCTAGATAAGTGAACAACAAAGAATAGAAAGATATCAGCACATAATCACTAGTCTTCACTTCAAAAGTGTAAATCTATGCATTGGAGCATATCAGCTAATGCATGTTGTGCTGCGTCAGTATCTTTGATTCTTCTCATTTGTCTTCTGCAGTACTTTGTCACTTGAGGAAACTCAGACATTGAAAACAAACTTCCCAGAAGAGGGAATATTGTCAAACACTTGGAGAATGGTCTCATGCGATCAGCATGGTCACCCGCATGGACTGGTCTCATGTGAGCATATTTTCATACCCCCTCCCTGCGGAGATGACCTTCTGTCAGCAGGAGATTAGTTGCCTTGAGACCCCATCTCTGCAGTTCATTTCCTTGAACACATGGTGAGCTGGGCAGTGAGGTACATGGCCGGAATTTAAATCCTCCATCCATCTGCACCTAATGGCTTAGTCCGGCAGAAGAAACTCCCCTGGTTCTTGTCATACCTCTTGGAGAAAAGTCCCCGTCTATGGAGCTGGCCTGGATGGTGGATATCCTAGACATCTTCTCTTCGGGCCATCTTTCTTGGATGGACTGAAGAGAAAGAGATCTGAACCCAGATGTCTGAATCTACACTTGTTGGTGCTGCCAAAGATTTGGTGCCACCCTCCTCTGCTGGACTCTTTTGCAGTGGACAGCTGGATCTGCTCTGGATCTGTCTGCTCAAGAAAATGGGCCTGCTTCCTCTGGTGGGATGGCTAAGTGTCTATATTTTCTCCTAGCAGTAGTGTGAGGATACCTGAGTTTCTCCCAATCACCTAGATGCTTCCGCTTGCAGTATTCTGCTCCTTGGTAGGAGAGTCTGAAGGAGGGGGAGGATTGTTATAACTAGCTGCCTGATTGCACTTTCCTTGCCCTTCCATAATTGGTTCCATCCCTCTTCTGTAGTAGAGGAAAGGTTAGTTGTAGATATTGCTGACCGTATAGTCGTCATGCTTATTGTTATGTTCCGTGACAAGAAGCTCTACAATAGGCACACGAACTTGCAAAATCCAAGAAAATGTATGAAAAATGATAGCCCTGGATCGGAAGGTACACCTGAATAATGTGCAACTCAGCAGGAATTTTGAATTCGTACTTCTCTTCATTCTGTCCTTGCTAACCATTTTTTCTTCATTGAGTGATATTTCTGCAAGGATCTTTATCATCCTTCTCTGGATTCAGACTCCTGGTCAAAATTATCTTTGTAGGATCTCTGCTAGAATCCCAATCCTTATTTTCGTCAGTCTCCTTGATCTTTGGTATCATCCCTTACAAGATCACTATCCTCAGATATTGTGGAATGTTTTAACATGATGAATGCATTCTTAATGTTGCACGGTTCAACATATTCTCATTAATTTTATCTTTCGCTTGTGCAGAGATGGGTTATTTAGGCTTGCATGGGGTTTTCTCTTTCTTTCATTCTAAACATAATATGCAGTTTTACCCACTTGGAATTTGCTGATGTTCTCTCTGGTCAATGATTTTTTTCTTGCAGATACACTATGACAGAGTCAGTAAGGATGGGCTACACAGCCACAGAGAAATTACTGTCCTGTATCTACCTGATCTGTCCAACTGCTTGCCATCAATTGACCAATGGAAAAGCCAGTGGCTTGCTCACAAAGCAGCCGGAGCTGAGAAACACAAGGTTTTCTTTCTTGTCCTCCCCCTTATTTTCTCATCTCTTGTTTGTTTTCCTAAAGCTCAAATTAATAATTTGATTTTTGTTTCAGAAGTTGAAGGAAAGGGATGTCTCACAAGGTACCCAGATACTTATTAAACTACCCTGAAAGTTTATTTTTCATCAGCCTCCTAAAAATCTCTCAGGTGGCCAGAAGCGCAGTGTATCCTTGCCAGCTGTTGACCGGGAAAATCCTGAGATTGGGTCTGATCTTAAAAGAACTGAAGATATGGAGACACCTTCTGCCAAATGCGAAGAAATCAAACTTGTTATGGAAATTGGTAGTGATGTGGCAGTTGCCACAGGAGACAAAGAAGTCCCTGTCGAGGACCACGTTAACACGGATGGTGATGATAATAATCATCGGAAACCAGAAGACCCTAATGAAGACGTCGTGAAGGGCTCTACTCCTACTTGTGTGAGAACATTTGTGAGGAAGAAAGTCATTAAAAAAGTTCCAGGGAAGACCACTGGGGTTGATGGTGAGATCCTCGTAGAGGGAGTTTCTCCCGTCAAGCATGAACTGGAAGCAGCTAAAGTGGATGTAAAAAGTGAAACTGTGGAAGCTGTAAAAGAAGAGACACCTCCAGCACCCAAGGCAGTTGTGAGGAAAAAAATCATTAGGAAAGTGATTAAGAAGAAGGTAGTCGCTAAAGCAGGTGTGAAACGCAAATCCACAGATAATGGGACCAAGGAGGAGGAGAAAGTGGAGCAAGCCAGTAGCACAGTCATCCCTGAGGCTGTGGTGAAGACTGAAGTGGAAGAAGCCATAAGCGATTCAGGTGTGGCAGACAATAAATCAGGAGTGAAGAACGATTCTAATGACGTAAGAAGTGAAACGATTGGGGAAAATATAGTAGAAGAGGAGAACAAACCTGAGCTAGATGAGCTGCCGGCAAAAGAACAAGTGGACCTAAAGAAACACAGTGAAACTTGCAAACAGGAGGAAGACGGGAGCAAAAAGAAGACTACTGAATCTAAACCAAAGTCTGCAAAGGAATCTAGAGAGAAAAGGTCACCAGATGCAGCAGCTCCGGAGTACCCGGGTTTGTTCTTTCGGACAAAGCAGACCAAGGAATCCAAAGTATGGGGTTTAATGCTATACATTATTTTTCTAAGTAATTCAAAAATTTATTTTTCTAAGACATGAACGAGTGTGATTGTTTCAATTTTTACACTATATCTCTCTGCATGTAGGCTCGCTCGTTTTCACTTTCCCTTGATGGGCTCTTGGATTATAATCAAAAAGATACGGAGGAGTCAACATTTGAGGTCTGGTGCTCACCGTTTTGTGGTTTTAATTGAAGCTTTACCCGAAGTGTCTCTGATTACTGCTTCAGACGTTATTCTTCTTATTGTTGTTGTTTTTATACAAACAATTGAAGTTGTTCGTTGTTTCTTTTTGTAGCTCTCGTTATTTGCAGAGTCTTTTTACGAAATGATTCAGTTTGAGATGGGCCGCCGGCTCCTGACATTTCTTCAGGTGAGGTGAAGGAATTGCTTTCTTTGCGCATGAATTCTTTCCTTTTTCCTGTGGCAAAAGCATTAAAGGGCTTTCTTCACTCTGTTGGATATGTTCTGCCTCCAGAATCTGCACAAGAGTTCAGTGGCAAGAAAGAACCAGCAGAAGAGAGAGAGAGATGAAAGTTCCCAAAAGGAGGAGAGGGAATCACCAACTGCGTGCAAGCGTCTCAAATCAGCCGACAATGAAAAGAAGGAAGCTGACAAAGAGTGTCCTATGCCCGTTCCAAACAAGGAAGAGGAAGAAGATTCTGCTGCCACTCTTAAATCTGCCAAGGACGAAGAACAAGTTATAGTAGGAAGAAAAGAGGAGAAGTCGGCTGGGGAGGCGAACAGATCTGTGAAAGAGCAGGCAATGGAAGAGTATGATGATTTTGAAGAACCCGAGGAAATGTCCGATTATGATCAAGAAATGGATGAAATCCCACCGCCTGAGAATGAGGCTGCTGCGTTGAAGGAGGCAAGATTGCATTAAGTTTTCTTTTTACTGTCAATTCTTTGGTGCCTTAAAATAGTATATAACTTTAGTTTTCTGCCGCAGGAAGAGGCAGCAGGTACGGATGATAAGGCTGTAGAGATAGTGCAAAATAAGGAGGATGAAAATAAATCCTCGGAGGATGATAAGAAAGAAGAGCGGATAGAATCCAAGCAGGATGTCGTTGACAGAGATTTGTTGCAGGTACAGACTGTCATACTTATCCGTTTTTCTGTAGCCAGAGGTGTTTTATTTTTTGATCCGTTGTTGTCCTTCACCAGGCGTTCATCTACTTTGATCGGAATCGAGTAGGCTATCTCAGAGTAATGCTTCTTAATCTCCCTGCGCTCTTCTTTATGACTAGATTGGTTCGTGAAGTTATATATCCTGAACAAGTCCGCCCTACATTAATCCGCAGGTAGAGGATATGAGGTTGATTATCCACAACTTGGGGCTGTTTCTCTCTCACAAGGAGGTCAAGGTTTGTGTTCTCCTCTCTCGCTCTCTCTCTCGTTCCTGTCTCTTTCTCCTCTCTCCCCGTGTCTCTATCAGCAGATGTCTCTGAATCATTCTCATGTTATTGAATAATCGTGATGGTCTGCAGGAAGTGGTGCAGAGTGCTCTATTGGAAAGTGGGGGATCGTCGAGGGAGAACCGGATCATGTACCTGAAGCTGGTCAGGATCGCGAATAAGTAGGGAAATTAGTCTCCTCCGCATTGGTGCTGTATAACTAGCCGTGCTACGGATTTTGAGGAAAGGTATCCGTTATAATTACCATATTCGTCTCGTGTTCTCGAAGTTTGAGGAATTATTTTGATTTTGATGGTCATTTTCCGTTTTGGATAATGCACGAAAGCTGCATTAGAACGAAAGGGTGTCATGAGCAGTAGATTTTGCGCCTCCTCATTCATGTGGTCTCGGAAATCTGCCTATTTTCAATCGAGAAGGGCCTGTCCACCCAATTGTTTTTACTTGGGGGAGCGTTGCCAAAGAATCATATTGCACCAACCTGATTCCATCCGATATACCACTCCTCACAATTCTTAATTAGCCTCTCTCCAATCTCGCCTACCTTTATATGTAGACGTTTTAGCAGTGACAGAGCTTACCAAGGATAGAGAGGGTTTTCCCAGTTTGAGAGAGAAATGAATTTGATGAAATTGAGTTCCCGCAGTGACAGAATAGGAGATCGAAAGAGAGACAATCCCGCAGGGTGGAGGATCAACGGCCAACCAAATTGACCCCTCCCCTAGAAGAGATAACTGACTAAAGAACACAAAATTGCAAAAGGAAAAGGAATATCCAAAATTTCATTGACAGTGATAGGGAGAAGAAATTGGTGAATTTGACTGACATGTGATGCGATTATGTGAGGGTTGACTTAGGACAATTCTAATGAGCCTCTAGAATGTTTTTGAAGACTCTTCTATGCTTTCTTAGTCTTCTTAAACATCTAGAATTGTCTAGATCTTTGTAGACGCTTGTGGATCTTTCCAGATGTTCTAGAGAGTTGTGGACATCTTCTAAACAAGGGGATCTCTAGAAGCTTTTCAGGATCTCTAATTAAAGGAGGACCTCACCCTAAACTTTAGGCTACCTTTGTGAAGCTAGCCACTTTGAGAGTTGAAGCTAAACTATTTGGAAAGTTGGAGAAAAGGTGGAGGTAACATAGCTTTTTGAAGACGTGATACCATTGGTAGCTCTCTTCTTGTTCATTAGTCACTTCGTTAAACGTGTTATCCTTTCTCCTTTTTTGTCCTTGCTCTTTTATATCGCTCTTGTGAGTATTTTTCATCTCATTGAATAAGGTTTTTTGTCTCCACTTTGTTCGATGTCTTCATTTCCTCTAATCGCTAGTTTACTGATAGATACTCGAGCTTAGTTGGATACTTACTTCGGACTCCTTTAAGAAAGGATCCTTAGAAGACGATCATAGACAATTGGATTTTTTTTTTTAAAAAAAGGGAACTTTATCGTGATAGTAAAAATACAAAGTCCAAAGGTAAAAATTAACTAACAAAAATAAATAGAATGAAATGCATTGAATGATTAATGTTTAAAGACAATAGAAAAAAGGAAAGTAGTTTAGGCTACCAAAATTAGAAAAAAGGAACAAAAAATTAAATAAGAAAAATTTGTTTATCTTTATGATCATTGGACTTGTAAGTGAGAGAGAGACATTTTTAGGACCATTGGCTTTGAAAGTCATGTACTTGCACAGAAGACACTCTTGTGGAATTTATACATTTTAACTTGTAGATAGAGCTAAAATCTACATGCTATCAATGATCATAGTGAAAAGTATTAAAATGAGTCTTAATTTGGGAAGGCAGGACTCAAGAACTAAAAATGAAGTGGAAAATTCAAAAATCAGTCCTAGTTTAGAGAGGCAAGTGCAAAAAATAAGCTTGGCATTTCGTCAAAAACTTTAATTTACATTAAAATTTATAAAATGAATCATCTGATCAGAAAATCATATATTTGATCAATAATCATGATCCAAGCTGATTTCTAGAATCATGATCAACTTGAGGTTCAAGAATTTATTAAGAAGCTAATAACATTATATTCTAAAGAGATAATGAGAGTAAAATGGGGGGAAAATGGAAGGAGAGAAAATAATATTATATTCTTGTGTCCTCTCATGTGCTAGACTATTTGTGTTGGCTCTCTCTCTCTCTCCCCTTCTGCCAATTTTCTATGACTCCATTTCTCGTAGGTTAGGCTTGTTCAATATCTATCCTCCAACTTGAAGGAGTGTGTGTGTGTGTGTGTATGAGCCAGCATGACATTTCTGTAATTAGGAAACTTATTTATGCTATGATTCATGCTTCCTCTGAGATGCTTTGGGTATGTTCACTTCTTTAGAAGCTTGAGTTTTCTTGTACAGGGTTCCATGACCATATACTGTGATACCAAGTTGTCATCTTTCTCGCTAAAAATCTTGCTTTTCATGAATACACTATGCACATCAAGATTGATTGTCACGGTATTCGTCATCAGGTACTCAATGGCCTCATCACTACTTATCATGTTAGAAATTCCCATCAGTTGGTGGACATTCTCACCAAAGGACTAATTGCGGCCTCCTACGACTCCATTTCTTGCAGACTAGGCTTGTTCGATCTCTATCCTCCAACTTGAGAGAGAGTGCGAGTGTATATAAACCAGCATGCCATTTCTATAATTAGGGACTTAATACTCTCTCTCCGCTCCCATATATATGTCTCTCTTCTTCCTTTTTTTTCCCCCCCTTAAGCACCATTATTATCTCATCTTGTTTTCCATGGTGAGAAACTACTAATTTTTTCGATTAAGGGGGGAAGGACTATCTCAAATTATCTTGATAAAATAAATCTCCATTTTTCAAATTCTTAGCCTGTCCCAAAACAAAGAAATCATAGGCGACACGGTTGGTCACGAGCCTACGTGGCTAAACCTGATGGTGGTGGAAATGAACATGATGAAAGGCAAAATGAAACCAAAGCCCGAGAACACCAAAAGAGGGTTAGGGTGGACCTTTGATCGTGAGAAGCATTCTGCAATGTCTAGGCTCACTAAGGAGATGAGGATGTGCACTTGGGGCACAAATGGGGCTTGGTGGTACCTAGACATTGATGTGGCTTGAATAGTGCTCGAGCCTCGTGAATGGCTGGCCCAGAGGCACTTGTAGTGTCATAAGGTGCTTGGGCATCCTAGTGGATGCCTTAACACTCAGTGATTGGAGGAGACTGGGCGCCAGGTGTGCCGCCTGGAAAGCACCAGAAGGGCTATGCCAGGATGCTTCTTGAATAATGAGCAATAGGGCAGAGGGGGGAAATAGAGGATTAGATGGGATCCACATGGTGATGGTGGATGCGGGCAAGGGAGGCACAGATCCCAAGGGAGACAATCTCTTGAAGAAGAAAACTTCTCAACAAAAGATAGGTCAACTTGTTCCCAAGAAACCCTAGGCTTATTTGATAGGCCCATGAGGAGAGAGAAAAATAAAACATAAAGGAAATAAAAAGCCTTACAGAAATAGCTCCTAATTATGAGAAAAGTTGGGTCTCGGGCATGGGTCTAACCAAGACATTAAGAGTGGCATGTGTCGGACTGCCTCTTCTCTCTCTCTTCTCTTCTCTCTCAATGGGCCCAAATGTAAGTGGGCCACGTATGATAAGTGGCCCACAAAGGGCATTTAAAACAGACATTTATTCCCTCTTTAAGTCACACGTGCGAGCCCTCTTTAAGTGGTCGCACGTGTGACCCTCTAGAGTCACATGTGACCCCTTAAGGGTCACATGTGACTCCCTGACAGGGTCACATGTGATCCCTGTCAGGGAGCGCCCCCTACAAAATGGATTTAACCCTAAACAGATGTCTTCTTCTTGAGTTTATTATTAGTTTTATCCTTCTTCTCCCTCTCAGGCGCCGCCCTAGGCTGGAGCACCCTTGTTACTCCTTGATAACTAATTTTTCTCAAGCTTTCCCAAGCTTTCATGGTATCAGAGCAGGTTTGTCTTACCTGTGAAGAATAAAACAACATCTACTCGTTGAAGAAGAAGTTGTTTTTGTGTAGTTTCAGCTTATCTTCATTACCTCGTGACCTTTCGATCGATCGATTTTACTTGCCAAGAGGTACCTCAATCCTTTTCCTTTGTCTTTCTCTCACATGGAGGGTGGAGATGACAACAGTGAAGTTAGGACTCGGGTGAAAGAGGGGTGGATGTGGCCCACTCTCAAGACATTGGTAGACCAGCTCCGGTGTTTCCCCCACCATAAGTTAAATTTGATGGGGGAAACATGTTTGAGTGGTCAAAAAAATGATTACTCGACATTGGATGGCCTCCAGCTAGGAGACCACTTGATTGAAGAAGCAAAGCCCCGTCGCGTATCCGGATACAAGCAATGGAAGGCAGCCGAAGCACTTATATTGAGCTGGATGCTCAGGTCCATGACACCCGAGATGCGCAGGACTTCCTTTACCGTGCCTCAGAAAAGGAAACTTGGGAGGATATACAGAAATACAAGCACTGGAGCAGCACTCATGATTGGAGGATCTACGAGTTGAATGGACAGCATCACTGGGCCGACAGGGGAGGGGACAATGTGCTACAATATGCCTCCAAATTGAAAGCCATTTGGCGCGAAATTGACTACCTCCGGCCCACTGTAATCCTCGACCCATAGAATGCCAATATATTATGAAACAACGACTATTTACTTTCCTGATGGGGCTGAACTCAGCATATGAAGCAGTGGCAAATCAGCTACTTCACAGGGAGAAACTGTCGGGTCTGGAAGAAGCTATTGGAGCCATAAGACAGGCATAAAGTAGGATCAGAGTTACTCCTGAACCTCACGCATCAAACTCAGCTGCGCTCTTTACAAAGAAACCTGAGATCAGGACAGCACCGACACCAAACTGGACGAATCGACCGTCACAGTCCAGTCAAGTAGCAGGAGCAGAGGGTGAAGACAATCGAGACTTGTTGTTCTGCGCATACTGCAAGAAGAGACGTCATGCGAAGGACAACTGTTGGAAACTTGCATGGAAGAATCAGAACGCCGGGAAGAAAGCATATGCGACCTCGTCGAGTTCACAAAACCCAGTGGCAAGCTCAGAAGTGGAAGAAGTACAGAAGAAGCTGAGCTCAATAGCTCTCGTCAAATCAGGTACCAATTTTCCCCATGATTGGGTAGCTGACACAGGTGCAACCGATCATATGTCTCCTACGGGAGCATTATTTACACAGTATTCACCAAACGAGGAAGGGCACAAGGTGCAAACTGCTGGGGGAGGAATGCTATCCGTTAGAGGAGTGGGAGAGATCTCTCTTAGACCAATTGGAGTTCTAAAGGACGTATTACACGTCGAAAGTCTACAGACTAATTTAATTTCTATACAGAAGTTAGTTGATGCACATGGATGGCGTTTTTATACTTGATAGTGACGATCGCTGTTTCTTGTGTGACAAGGTCACTGGGAAGAGGACTTTGTCCTTTAGACGCGAAGGCGGGCTGCTCCTCCTCGATGGATCGCCCATGCAGTGCCTGGCATCACAGCGAGTATGCTCGAAGGAGGAGAGGGTGATTCGTCTACATCGGCGGATGGGACACCCACCTTTTGACTTACTTAGATGTTTCTATCCCTCTCTTTGTCGTGGAATTTCTGATAAGAACTTATTCTGTAACGCTTGTCACTTGGAAAAACTCAAACGTAGTTCCTATAAATCTATGGATGATCGGTGTATTCTCCCGTTTGACTGCATACACAGTGATGTTTGGGGGCCATGCCCAGTCGAAAGTCTGACAGGTTGCCGCTATTTCCTGATTTTTGTGGATGATTGCACACGCACTATGTGGTTACATCTCCTGCAGTCCAAAGCAGAGGTCCCTCAAGTGACAGTTCAGTTATGCAGGATGATTGTAAACCAATTTGGGATGAAAATTAAACGTTTCCGCTCCGACAATGGTACTGAATTCGTGAATTGTGAAATGAAATCTTTCTTTGGGGAGAATGGAATTTTACATGAGACATCATGTGTGAGTACACCTCAGCAGAATGGACTTGCTGAGAGACGTATGGGTTATGTCCTAGCCACAACCAGATCGCTACTATTCCAAGGGAATATGCCCAAGAGGTACTGGGGAGAGGCGGTGTTGACGGCAGCACACCTCATCAATCGAATTCCAATGAAGGTAATCGAGTATGACAGTCCCCTGGGTCTTTTGACAAAGTTCTTTCCGAAAGTCAGACTGTTTATGGGCCTTCCTGCAAGAGTATTTGGATGCGTTGCTTTTATCCATCAAAATACAGGAAAGCTCGATCCGAGAGGACTCCGGTGTATTTTTATTGGGTACTACGGCAGTCAAAAAGGATATCGGTGCTATCATCCCCCTTCTAGAAAATTCTTCGTATCTGCTGACATTGTTTTTAATGAATCAGAAAACTATTATGCCACTGAGAACTTACCGAAAGACGTCCCTGAAGAGACAGAGCAGACAGGTCTTGATTTCTTACGATACTTGGGAGGAATCTCTCTGGGAAGTCAGATACCACCCCAGAGCAGTTCTACAGAAGAAATTCAATCCATTAGAGTGACAGAGACTGATGAGAATAAACTTGAAGCTGTTCAGCAATCAAGTCAACTGCCAGTGGAAGTAAACGAAGAACATGAGGCAGCCAACAACAGTCAGCAGAATGTGACAGTCGAGGAAATTCAGGGAATTTCGAGCTCAGAAATACAGAAAGAAACAGATGATGATGATTTGGGTTGGCCTATAGCTCTAAGAAAGGGAGTTCGTACATGTCGAACTAATGTCAAGTATCCAATCAGCCACTACGTTAAGTATGAGAAATTGGGTCGAAATTATCGAGGTTTTTTGACCTTACTTGGGAACATTACTATTCCCAGTCGTATTGAGGATGCTCTCCGAGATCCAGGGTGGAAAGCAGCGATGGATGAGGAGATGATGGCGCTAGAGAAAAACAACACTTAGGAAATTCTTCCCCTCCCAAGAGGAAAGAAGGCAATCGGATGTCGATGGGTATTCACACCAAAGTTTCGGGCAGATCGGACACTTGACAGATTGAAAGCACGGCTGGTGGCGAACGGGTATACTCAGACGGAGGGAATAGATTATGGCGAAACCTTCGCTCCGGTGGCCAAGTTCAACACTGTTCGTGTATTGGTTGCATTCGCTGCAAAATGCAGCTGGGAGATTTTACAATTTGATGTAAAGAATGCTTTTCTCCACGGAGAACTAGAAGAGGAGGTATATATGCAACTACCACCAGGATATACGTTGACTGATAAGCCAAATCAAGTTTTCAGGCTAAGGAAGGCATTGTATGGACTGAAGCAGTCTCCTAGGGCATGGTTTGGACGCTTTACCAAAGCCATGATTGACCTGGGATACCATCAAGCGAGAGGGGACCATGCCTTGTTCATTAAGTACGGCACAACAGGAATGGTGACAATTATATTGGTGTATGTCGATGACATAATAGTCACAGGTGGAGATGCAAGGGAGATACGAAGATTAACTACCTCCTTATCAGAACAGTTCGAGATGAAAGCACTTGGGCAGTTAAAATATTTTCTAGGAATTGAAGTGGCATACTCAGAAAGTGGAATTTCCTTGAGCCAACATAAATACACTCTTGATCTACTCCAAGAAACGGGACAATTGGGGTGCAAACCGACAACTACCCCACTTGATGTAAACATAAAGATTGGGAAAGGGGACGACGGAGCGGCTGTTGACAAACTGTTTTATCAAAGGCTCATTGGGAAGCTGATTTACCTTAATCACACAAGGCCAGATATCTCCTATGCAGTTAGCCTACTGAGCCAGTTTATGAGCGAGTCGTATGAGATCCACTTACTGGCAGCTTACAGAATTTTATCATACCTGAAATTTACTGTTGGGCAGGGAGTTCTTTTCACTCGTGACGGCGGACTGTCATTAGAAGCTTACACCGACTCTGATTGGGCTGGGTCAGTTGTTGATCGGCGATCTACCTCCGGCTATTGTACCTTCTTGGGGGGCAGTTTGATCACCTGGAGGAGTAAGAAGCAAAAGGAAGTGTCTCTCTCAAGTGCCGAGGCAGAGCTTCGTGCCCTCAAGAGAGGAGTCTCCGAATGTCGCTGGCTGAAACATCTTCTGGAGGATATTGGGCTGTATGACGGGAAAGGAGTCAAGCTCTTCTGTGACAACCAATCAGCGTTGGCAATTGTGAAGAACCCAGTGCAGCATGATAGAACCAAACATATGGCACTCAATCGACATTATCTGTCCGAAAATATCGACCGAGAAGTCATCCTTCCAGCCTTCATTCCATTTGCTGATCAGAAAGCCAATATATTCACCAAGTCGCTGCCCGGTCCGCGATTTCAACTCCTAGTGTCCAAGCTAGGCATGGTCAACATCCACACCTAGCTTGCCGGGGGGTGTTGGACTGCCTCTTCTCTCCTCTTCTCTCTCTCTTCTCTTCTCTCTCAATGGGCCCAAATGTAAGTGGGCCACGTATGATAAGTGGCCCACAAAGGGCATTTAAAACAGACATTTATTCCCTCTTTAAGTCACACGTGCGAGCCCTTATTAAGTGGTCGCACGTGTGACCCTCTAGAGTCACATGTGACCCCTTAAGGGTCACATGTGACTCCCTGACAGGGTCACATGTGATCCCTGTCAGGGAGCGCCCCCTACAAAAGGGGTTTAACCCTAAACAGATGTCTTCTTCTTGAGTTTATTATTAGTTTTATCCTTCTTCTCCCTCTCAGGCGCCGCCCTAGGCTGGAGTACCCTTGTTACTCCTTGATAACTAATTTTTCTCAAGCTTTCCCAAGCTTTCAGCATGGGGTGGTGTGGTTCTGTCTTTTGGTGGTGGATAAGTGCTTCCTAGATGTGGCACTGTGGTCTTTGATCTTGGGGCCATGGTCTTGGTTTTTGGTGTCATGGTCTTCATTTGAGGAACATGCCCCACCAATTTTTGATCTTGATCATTATGTGAGGAAAAATAGGAGGCATTGTTAAACATTCCTTTTCAAAGGCAATACTTCTACCTTTGTCTCCCCAAAAAACTGCCCATCCTTGAAGAATATAGCTTTACCCCTTTCAGAAAACATTCTAAAAATATTTTTCAAGATCATAAAATGTCCCCTTATTTATCAAGATCATGGTAGAGGTACATAGAAGACTTCTATTCAGTAGAGGTACATAGAAGACTATCAGCAGACCTATTTATTCATTTGCCTATCATATCGACAGATTCAATCTTAAGGATTTGATTAATTGGTTTTGAACATCAAATGGCACTTAAATAATCCATATTATCTTGTCCTGAAATGTGTCTCATCGCCAGTCAGACAATACTTGTCGTTGCATCTCGATCTTTTACTTCATCTCTATGAAATCATATATATCATTGATTTAGTTCATTTCATATTGACAGACATGTTCATATCATATTATGTCTATTTCATCTCATTGATTTTGGATCATCTCTCGTACTGACCTTTTTACTTGACAGAAACTTATTTCACAAGGAACATTTTGCATTGGTAGGAAACTAAAATTAACTAGCCATCCCTTCAATAATCACCAAATAAGTTGTGTCAAATGTTTCTGACTTTATAATTCAGATGACCCAACTCATGATGCGTCGTTTTTCAGATAGCCATTTTTGTTCACAAGGATATTCAGATCTTTCATATACACAATGTATGGTGTATGTGAGAGGGTTAGTGACGCCTCGTCACATCTATCTCTAAGGTATCACAAAATAACGAAGTGAGTGGGCTACTGAATTCCTTACCTTTTGAGCAGGTACATCCCTTCTCGCATCTCAATCTTCTCATCGGCAATGAGGCCCTCCAGAAAACTCTGCAGCTGCTGAATAGACTTGTCGTATGGCGGTTCAGCCATACAAAACATCTGTTCATTCATGTCACCCACAAGAACATCAAAAGGGGAATCTTTAATAGTTCGCATTATTATCACCAGAAATGTACCTTGAGAGAGTTATGAATCTTTTCCGCGGCCATGCAGCCAAAATTCGTCAGCATTCCCTCAATAAATTTCTGCAAGAATTCTCATTATTTTTACTCTACTTTTACTTTCAATCAACTGACCTATTTTCATACCTCATATACAGTCATTTCTTTGCGGAGTTGTTCTTTTGCAGAAATCACAGATCTCTCTATATCTTCTTCATTGTTAGTCGACAGATCCTCCAGGCAGCCTTTTGCAATGCCATTTCCGTTCATTTCACCAGTCTCATCTACAACTGTGAATGTGCAGTCCTCACTCTCAGACCCCGGAGATTCCAAGAGAATTCCCTGAGAGACAAATTATTGCACCAGATATCTTTCAGTCATTACATGTTAAGCCCTTGATAAGGAGCATTAGTGACGTGCCTTGTTAACCCAGAAGCTTATTCTTCGGTTAAGGAGATCCACCGATGTGCCCACTGCAGCAGCAAGGTCCTTGGATGTCCAACTGCATAATAATGATGATGAGATGATGACTGTGGAATGAAAAAGGTAGACAAGGTTGGAAGTAGAACTGAAATAATAATAAAAGGACATACTGGGGCTACAAGGAAAAATGTAGAGAAGCTAATAGTTATAAAGATGATGAAAACGGTGGAACTACAGGGATTAGACGCAATTGTCAAAATAGAAGGATTACACGAATACAGCACACAATCCCGATTGTCAAGGTAAAAGTATTTTACCAAAATACTGCTATTAATAATATTATTTTAATGTTAAAAACTATTATTACTACTATTAACAATAAAAAATTCAGAGATAAAGAAAGATAAAAGCTGAGAGATTTTGAACTAGACCTTGCTTGTCCCTGGAACCTCAAGATGATGGCTGCCTGAACAGGGGATACAGTGAACTGCAGAACTCTGTCTTCGAATTGCAGCTCCAACTGAAACACAGTGAACAACAGAAATAAGTTCCAGATTGTACTTGAACATCTATCAAGTGAATTCACACCAAGAAGAAATCTAATCGTTTCCAGACCTTGACCACTCCAAGATTTTTCTTCCAGAGTAACTTCCGGGGAGCTTTGATTTCTTGGTATCTTCTAGCATACTCTGAGAGCAATTCGTCCATGGCTACAGGTATATTTAACGTCTCTGCCTGTTATCTTTAATCCTCAGTCAAGGAAATCAACAACATGAATATTATTAGAGGCTAGTAAAATCCTGCTTAGAACCTGGATTGGAGGCCAAAAATTTGAAGAGATAATCGTTGCATCAAAGACATCCAGAGACAGCTCATATTCCCCTTTCTTTGCACCTAATCATGTAATTAGATAAATACACACTCACACACACTCACACACACATATATATGTATATATATATATGTATAAACTTAGCGGGCATAACTTCAAGAGATTGAATCCATCCCTATACCTGTCTGTGGAGCATTTGCAGCTGAAAGTTTGATATTTCCATTAATCCTCTTGGAGACTATCAAATCATTGAGCATTATTTCGCATCTCTGCATGCTGCTCTCTCCAAAATGAATCTAAATTTGTATCGACACAAATTTTCGAAATCATTAAAGATAGCTTTTGGAGAAGACAAGGCAGACAAAGACCAATAACCTTGAGAAGTTCCAGAGTACGAATGTCTGAATCAATGTCATAGTCTGACTTGTTCAACAACTTCTCAGCCAGCATGATTCGGTGCTCATTCACCAGCTGCTCCTTTGAGCCAACAACACTGACCATCATTCCTAATATATCAACCTTCCTACGACCTCCTCTTGCTGGATCTGCTTCCACTGGATCAGGTTCCCATCTGAAAAAAATAAACTTGATTTGGCATTCAAAAACATGAGAAAAGATTTATATAATCATCAGTCAACCGACCGCATGGCATTGGTCCATGCTTGTCTATCATCAGTGTTGATAAGATCATCATCTTCATGTTCTCCAGTCTCTTGATTCTCAGAGTCCTTGTTGAGTTCTTCCAGAAGGCTATCGCCAGAGCTCCCTGTTCTTCCATCGCCAGCATTTCCATCTGTAAGCATGGTCACAATGCATTTGATAGTATCCTTCCTTCTCCGCAGATATTCCCTTATGGGTTCGACGATTGCTTCAAGGAAAAGGCCACTAGGATCTATAACCTGCAGAGCCTTGATGGTGGAAACATACTGGAGCAATATATCATTTGTGGAGGCACCGGCTGTCAGCAGGCGAAACCTCAAAGAAGAAATGAATGAGTCAACAAGCTTTGAGTGCTGTCCGGTATAGTCTAGACACTGTTTCAAATCTTCAATCGCCGGAGAGCTGGCCAAAGACAGCGCGTGAGTAAGAAAAAGTTAGCCAAAAATTGGTCTGTGATTGAGAGAGAGAGAGAGAGAGAGAGAGAGAGAGAGAGAAGATGAATGAATGAATTGGGCATAGAACTCAAATGAGATACTTACTCGTATTTATATCATCAAGAGTGAACTTTTCAAAAAAAATGTCATCAAGAGTGTAAGGATTAATCAAGCCCAATGAGGTAATGGGCTAATCATTTGATAAAGTGCATCTAATATAAACAGATAACCCAAAATAATAAGCTAATAAATTGTGGGTGGATGGGAAGAGAATACCTTTCTGGATAATCAACTATAATCTCAAAAAGCTTCCCTATTCGCAAATTTTGCAATGTCTCATACGCAAAATACTCAAGCCTTAGCTGCCATCTGACCAGCTCCTCAGAGGGTTTGTCAATTCCAGCGAAGCATGAAGGGAGAGCAGCCAGAGGATATTTCGGACTGTAAGAACTCGAGTGGGTGTTACAAGAAGAGTCTCCCACATAGCTCAGAAGAGCATTCAAAAACTGAAGAGGGACAGCCTGCATCAATTTACAAGCCCAAATATCAATAATGATAAAGAGTGGATGAAAATTTAAAACTTGGAAGTCTCTGGCGGTTAATCAGTAATATGAAAGCAGGGAGAAACCTGAATCCACTCTTTAATAGACTCCAGAACAGGAAATCGATAGTCATCCCCAGCCAAGTTCTCAACCTTAGCCTGTAATGGATAGAAAAGACAATATGTAGAGAAATAAACGTAGGGAGATGATGAAGACTAGGTGACCAGATAATAGTGGTCACGGGCATACCTTCAAGAGGGAAAAGATGGCCGCAGCATATGAATCCTCGGTAACTGATGTGAATCCAAGACTTCTGAGTCCGCAAACAAGATTACCAATGTTTTTAATCATTTCATTGGTATCATAGTCATCAAGGCATTCTCCTGCAATCTTATCACTTAGTTCATCCAATCTTTCTTTAAAGTACAATTGCAGGGTTCCTGGAGAGCAAGCGTAAGGATTGGTTCAATAGTAAAGTTAATGAAAATTGGCACAATTTTTATCTAATAGTAAAGTTTTAGAATTATATATGCATATATTAGACGAGCCAATTCAAAAGCTTTGGTTCAGAAATGGATAAATAAGAATTGAGAAAGAGTTCTTTAGCTTTTCCAGACTTAAACGCATACCAAGAAAAGGCCGAGGAAGCGTTGAAAGAAGCACAGAAGACACCATCAACCGGTACCTAGAAAGAAGAGTGCATACATCATCCACCCAGTCAGATGCAACGTCGCCGCTTTCTGACAACAAAAGCTTCACAATAATTGACAAGCATCTCTCCTGAGACAACTTTTCCCGGCATATCTCCTTCACCGACAAAATTAACGTCTCCTCCGACGCAGACTCCACATCAGACGATGAAGCGAAACAGCCCCAAAACTTTGAAGCTACATTCTTCCGGAAGGACTCCTAGTCAATCAGTACAAATTATTTCCAGGACATACTTTCGTTAAACTATTCGGCAAAAAGGGAAGAAGAGATATGAACAGAGGACCTCAAGAACTTTGGAGACGTGGTCTGCGGCGAGGCGGCAGAGGCCATAATGTCGGATAGTCGAGACCGAGGAGACAAAGTCCTGGGAGTCCTCCGCGACAGAGAGATCTCCGGAGAGCAGGAGCTGGGTTCCGCTGCAGAAGATTTCCCAGCTATCGAGGATCTCCTCGAGGTCGCCCTCCGCCAGTCGGTCCAGCGCCTCCAGCTCTTCCTCCATTTCCCTACTTGTGTCTTCTGCAGGAGAGTGGGAGACAGAGAGAGATGCCCGAAAAGCGCGGGCAGTTACCACCTTCCTCTATGAAAGCGATGAGCGTGGGAGCTTGTCGGGAGAGTAAAAAACTAAACGGGCATAATGGGCGCTGGTGCCAAAAGATCAGGAGGAAACCCAATAAGAGCATACATTCTCACACACACACACATATATATATATATATGTATGTAAATGAATACATATGTACATAAATACATACATTTGGGATTTGTCAATAAAGCTCCTAATGTACATCATCAAAATTACAAGTACGACTGTACTATCACTGAACATGACTAACCATCACTACACTGGATTTCAGTTGAGGTTAGGGTTATCACAAAGGACTGCCCTGACACCAGAACCTGGAGAACCCTACTCTCAAGTTTACCTTCTCCCAACGTGTATTTATCTCCTCTCTTTCTCTTCATCTTCTCATCTCTTCACCTTCACCTTCTTGGCTCTTCATACTGCCTCCTCTCCCCTAAATCAAATGGGTTAGGGAATCAATGAACCCAATCAAGTATTCTCTCTTGCTCTTCACCATCTACTGCACTTTTGGCTTCTCAATAACTCTTTTTTTTGTTGGTCCTTGGAAACTCGTGGAGGGTCGGAAGGGGAACTAAGATTGAAAGAATGAGAGAAAAGTAACATAAAAAATATTATAATATTTATATATTTATTAGGTCAAATAAACTTTTCAATGGATGATTTCTAGATGAAGGTTGAATCAAGTCATCAATGCCATAATCAGCTTCATCTATCATTGAAAATGGTGATGATTTATTTCCTCGATTAAGAGTAATCAATGAAAATTTAATATTCAGTCAATCAAAATAGATCAAAGATTAACCATAAAAATAATACATTCATGCATCTAAATCATGTGCACATTATTGACGACATTGTATGCCCCCAACCAAGAAACGCATAGTGGTGTTCATTTCATTGTAAATTTCTCTCAATTAAGACACAAATAAATCATTAAAATTGTGTAAAATTACCTTTATTAAGTAAACAACAACCATGTTGGCTATGCTGAGGTTAGAGAATTGACTTTTATCACTTCCATCATCTACTAAGGGAACATATTTTTCTTAAAACTCTTGCGGGAAATTAATAACATTCAAGTATTGTTATTATCCCCAATTTGACTTTGGTGGTGCCTACACGATAATAGATATTATGTGGCTTATAAACCAAATCACACTTCCATGTATCTTCTTCATATTCATTGTCATTCTTTTGTGATGTTTGAAATAAAGTCCATGAGCATATGCAACGACAAAGTGAATTATGATGAGATCATAATACAACGATAATTAGTATTTAAATATATCATATAAATACTTTTATTCAAGGGATACTGGGAAGGACATTGAATTATCTAAAACAAATAATATGTATGATCTAACTCAAATGATGAGTATGATTGATTTTTGGTCATCGGTGTGGAGACACTAAGGATAAATAGTTCATGCCCTTTGGAGAAATTTTTAGTTCATTGATTGATTCATATGAATCCATGAATGTTATTATATCTAACTATCAATTAGGTTGATTTATGTAAAGGTTATATGTATAGTCCTTTGACTTGAGAAACCAAAGACATCTTGTGGATGAATGATTGTGTTTTGATTATGAGATCCCGTGGCCACGAGCCACGGGATCTCTAAAATGTCATATATTAGATACGTCATGAAGTCCTTAATGGTTAAGATGGAATCATCTGCCCCCTATATTCAAGGAGATTGACTTGAAGAAAGAGATGCAATGAAATCCTTGGCCAAAGTAGTGAAAATATAAAAAAAAGTATTATCAATGATTTCCTCCATGCATTAGTACCGATTAAGTGATCGATTAAAATTTTACAATTGACCATTGATGAGTATCACATAGACAACGGTAACCGATGAGAACAAATTCCATATGGGAGTTTTTATACACTCTTTATCTCCTAGAACACATGATGTAGCATGACACCAATGAGCTGATAACTTGAAATGAACTCTTGAAATGAGATGAGAACTTAAATAGATCCTTAGTCAATTAAACTATATGTTGATTTAGATAATTAATAAGTTTGAACAATAAGGAGTTATTTGTCTTTCGGAGTTACCAACTATCATGATATATAGACCTAAAGTGTCATATACATAAGGTCTATAGATGTTGGCAGATGTTAACATAATTATGAAGATTTTTTTGAACATTTCACATGCTCAATGTCTCTAAATTGGAAGAGAATGACCCCAACTCAAGGTACCCATGCAAGCCTTGTAAAAACTCTCTCCTTTATGCTCTTTCTCTCTTGGTGAGGAGCATTGAAGAATAGATCTAACTATCTATTGATTATGTGGATACCCCTAGAGGTTTGGACACTTGAACAACTTCGAGAACTCCTTTAATAAACCCTCCAATTGAGCATTAGAACACGACATCGATCATGGTTGTCAAATAGACCTCTTACTATAACCTCTACAGAAATCTAAGCATGGGTATTTTTGTCTCTCTTTGTAAGCATGGGGAAGTGTTAGAAATTAGAGTATTTTTATCACTACTAGTAATTTAGGGCCTTTCATGTAATTTTTGTCTCTCTTTGTATGCATGTTAAATACATCCTCAAGGTTGATTATAATGGGTTTTGTTTTGCCCTAATTAGCTCCCATGGTAGTGGGCTCCTCCCATCCATTTACCACCCACTCTTCCTCTCCATTTCTTTGACCTCATTCATGAAATTTAATAGTAGTAAATTATAATTATGCAATAATATTTGTAATATTTTACCTTTATCACAAATAACCAAGTTTGGAGTGGATAAGGGGCTGAACCATATTGAGGAAGGTCAATAGATCTAAATTTTGGCCTATAAAAAATTAACTATTTTAAAGGAGAGAGAGTAATATTGATGATAGAAGTAAGATAAATGCAATGTGATGATATTAAATATCCAAATACCCCTTTGAAGATAAGAACATTGATAATCATGAATGAAAATGATGTTTTGAATGTTTAGAATTAGATAATAAGATCATAGGTTGAAATAAAATATCCTTAAGTAAATTTTATTGATGCGTGATGAAGATTCAATCTAGGAATGCTCTTATTTCGCTCATCATTCATCTAGCTGGTGCCCTATTTCCTCTATCAATCAAAAGATGTGAGCATGCAAAAAAAAAGTAAAAAAAAGAACTATCTTTCACCTATCCTTTTAGGATCAGAGGGTATGTATGGATAGAAGATGAAAATAAATTTTTACCCCCCCTAAATTTCAGCTCAAAACTCCTTCTAGATTGTTGAATATCAAGTCTTGAAAACAGAGCATTTCTAGTCATTGATCTCTTTCTCTCGCATCATTAGCACTATCAAGTCTATGTTTTTTCTATGTTGGAGTCAAATCTAAAAAGGCTAGTGATTGGCATAGAATCTAGTGCCTTTCATATTAGGAATTAGAGATAAGTGCAAGTCTCATACAACCTAAAAAATGCTATCATCATTCATCATATTTGAAGCTTGCAAAGACTAATGATTGTGCGCCATGTTTCTTGCTATCAATGATGTTGTCAAATTTTGTCACTTGTTGAATTTTTTGTTGACTTTGATTTTATAATTGACTTTTGGTCAATCATAGTTGAATTTCAGTAATAACTTGGAAGTGGTCTTTTGATCAACTATTGACTTCTTGAATGTCAAGAAGTTGACGATATTTCTATTTGACTATACCATTCTATTGGGATATATGTGGTCCAGTGGTTTCATGGATAATGCCATGGTCGTCCCAAAGAATACAAAGTGAGTCTTGAAAAAGCTCAAGAGCAGTGTTAGAGTGAAGGATTTGGGGCATAGTTGAATAAAGTGGGTGAAGATCTTAGTGATGAAGTGACAAAGGTGAGGCCTTGCAAGCATTTTCATAAGAGGTAGACGTAGCTCACACTAGTGAAGTCATCAATGAAGACCTAGCTCGCACTAGAGATGGCCCAAGATAGAAGGGGTGTTGGAGGGACCCCAAACATCACAATTAATGATGTCAAAGGAGATTGAGATGGAATCCCATCTTAACTTGATAGATTAATGATGTTTGCACAACTAACATGACTTGCACACAAACTTTTGAAGATCTTAGGATGGCCAATAATCCTTGTTTTGACAAACTACAAAACAAGAGAAATAAATACAACATATAAGAGGTGGCCATGGACGTTGACAGAACGAATTGATGCGGTCGTTAATTACACACCGATTCGTGCAAAAAATTAATCTAAACTCACCAATTTTATGAAATAATCATGAATTGAATAGCATAGTGGTGAATAACGGTCGAATCCACGGAGAAATAAAGGAATTTTGAGAGATCTTTCAAAATTCGATCAAATAGGACAATGAATTGAGATGAGAAATTAGGAAAAGTGATATATTTGGAAAGGAATCCAAGGAATAAAAAAACACTCGATTTGGATCAAGATTCGTGGAGCAATCAAAGAGCGAATTAGGTAAAAATTTCTGAACGCGAAGAGAGAGAAATCCAAAATTAAAGATAAAATTTACTAAATCTATGATCCTAAATTGCAATATAATGATACAGGAAGAAAGATTCGGAGGAAAACATATACTCTAACCCGAGATAGCAATCAAAATGATCCAATTAATCACCGGATTTAAGGTTTTTCATTCCGGGATTTCGAAGACGATCATCGGCATTCAAGAGGCAAATTCTCCCCATTCAATCGATAAAATCTTATTTACAACCACTCCGTCGACATGGAAATGAGTCTAGAAGCAATCGGAAGCAAGATATTCAAGGATAGTGGTGTCTAAATAATTCAATTACTCGAAAATATCCAAGAATGCATTATAATGTTGAAGAACATCTCAAATTATAAAAAATTTGGGTGTAACCGCCTGATCTGGTGTTTCATCTTCGATCAAGGGCTCTGATGAAATGCACGGATGCAAATCATTATGATTAAGTTGTGGCCGTTGGATCGGAGATGGACTGTCGAGATTTCGTCACGTCGTGCGCTTTAGAAGTAATGCTTGAAACGCCATCTGTTAGATCTTGATCTTACACTTCGGATGACTCTTTTGATGAACGGTTGTGATTAAATCAATTTTAAAATGACTTTTTGATGAGTAATAATGCGCCACATACCCTGCGTTTAAGTGACGATCGACGATCGCGATTTAATCGCGTGATCGGACGCTCCACGTGTTGCCACGTTACCCCCTCCCTGGATCATTGATTTGATTGGACACTCCAGATTTTGCCACCTCACCTGCACGATTTATAAAATTGATTTTAAATTAAATAAATAGATATTAAATTCAAATTTTTTTAAAAAAAATCCTAAAAATCCCTTAAAAATTAGAAAATTCATAACATTCAAAATACAAGTCCAAATTTATCCAAATTTTTTTTATTGGATCAGAAATTAAATTATCTTTCATTCTAAAAATTCAAATTTAATAAATAACAAGAGAATAAATTTCTAGTAAAAAATACACTTATTTTTCTTAAAAATTATAACTTAGAAAAATAAATGAGTATATAAAAATTATTTCTCTTATTATTTAGTATTAAAACCCAATTATAATCTCAAATATAGATAGGAATAATCTTAATCTAAAATATATTCTTAAAAATATATAATTATCTCTAAAATAGTGCATTTTGAGATTATTACTTATAATTGCATGAAATGATAGATATGCACTCAAAGTATGATAACATGCATACAAATATAATATTTTATGCCTTAATTTACATTAACAATCATATTTTTTTCATGTTAAGATTGCATGTTATCAGATGCTACAAAAGGCATGAAGGCTGGAGGAGGGTTCATTAGAAATCAGATCATAGATTCCTCACCCATTTTCATGGCCTAAACCAATCCTTCGTCTAGTATGTAAATTCTTGAAGGGTACATTGAAATGGAAAAAATTAACAAAGCAAAGTAGGGCATGAGAAGTAACATTAATGGATAAGAGCTTCACATGAAATCTAAGAATTTAGAGGACCTACATCAGGGGAAGACTAGGAGTGGTGATGGTAGTTCCATGACCTTTCAGAGGACAATGCTGACCATCGGCAATAGTTATGAGGGGATGGGGTAGTGTTAGGTTGGTAGAAGGATAAAACGATGAGAGTTCAAGTCATGTGAGAGACCCCCCTGATAACATGCATTTTACACATGATTTATTATTCTTTGCTGATTTTAAGGCATTATCATATCATTATTTTTTGAAGAAAAATTTCCATTCATCATATCATATCACTCATAAGCTAAATTTGCAATAAATTATGCTTAATTATGCATAATTGATGTTTAACCTATTTCAAGGCCAAATAAGGATGAATTAATCTTATTTGCATGAGTTTTATGATTGTAGGTCATGAACAAAGGGCAACAAGAATGAAGATGAGAAGAAAACCAATGGTTTTCAATAAAGATTTAATTTTATCTCATTTATATTTTAATTTCAAGTGATACAATGAAAAAAGAAGATAAAAGAAGGATCAAAATGACAAAAATTTCATCCAAAAAGTAGTTTTCTATGAAAAGATATGATTACTTAAGCTTAGGGATTTTATAGAATTTCCCTATTTTTATCAATTTTTGAATTTTAATTTATTTTTCTAAATTTTTTAAGGATTTATGGGAATGTTTTTTCCAATGATATAGATTTTCTATATATTTTTAACATTTTTTAAAATAAAAAAAATTTGTTTTTTAATTGTGCATGCTAACATAAGATCGCAAAAAGGGGGTGTGACAAGGCGATGACATGTAGTGCCTAGATAGTGCTTGTGTGGCCTAGTTAAGGGAGTATTAGTTCTTAAAAATAATAATCATTAATAGCCCTTAATGGGCCAGTATTTTAAAGAGAGAGACTTTTTTAATATTTCCAATGTGGGACTAATGGGGTTTTTTTTGGTTTGGCAAGGACACATGACATCACTTGGATGCTCTGATTGGTGGTGCCAATCGGAGTTGTCTTATTTGGTGGATTGATTTCACTGGATTGAGCTCTTTATAAGTTCAACATGAGGCAAATCCTGGAGCATTGGATTGTAGACCACAAGATCAAGGGACTAGATGCTTCCCGATTTTCTCTCTCTTCATGACAAACCACATTGCAAACCACATTACGACATCCTAGAGCTCATGTACTTGATAAGATTGCTCTAACAGTTGCTTCCTCTTCTACACCTTCTCTATCCTTGCCATAAATGGAAATGTAACATGTCACATAATCTCATGTTGTCGATCTTGATCAATCATGACCAGATGAGCAATGATCAATCAAACGATTTTAAAGGAAACAAAGTCAACGATGAGGAATGCTCCTAATTGAAATCATGATATGTCATGATTTAGATGGAGTTTGGAGCCTAAATTTAGTGGGAACGATTTTCACTCCATGCTCTTTGTCCTCACAATGGTTGATTTAATTTCTAACATAAAATCAGAATCTTGATGAGTTCTTGACTTCAAAACCTACACCTACACCAACACCCTTGCTCGCTCTCCCTACGGTCGAACCTCACTCGTCCATTCATCTTCTTTATCATCTGCAACTCTAAATCTCTAATATTAGATTATATTTTTTGAAAACATAACATGTGGCCTTAAGTTCAAGTTTAAGGTACCAAAGGTAAATCAAATATGTGTTCAAAAGAAAGATGAGGGCGAAGGAAGATGTGTGAGTTGGAATGGAGCGCGTGGAGGTGAGTATGATAGTTGGATATCAATGTTTTAACTTGGAGAAATCTAGATTGTTGATTAGCTTCCTCTTCTCTTTAGCCACGTTCAATTCCGGGCCGATCAAGTGCGTCGATCAATCTAACAAAGAATGTTAAATGGCCACTGCTCTTCTCTCTCTTATCTCATATCTCCTCTTTTGATGATGGTGAATGAGATGAGAAAGAGAAAGTGAGAGATAAGGGAGGTAGAGAAAAACATGAGCAAGAAATGTGGGAGAGGAGAAAGAGGAGAAGAGGGAGAAGAAGATAAGAAGAGGTAAGGAAATGGTGAAATAAGATTCTTCCTTACATTCACATGCAATGGAGGCACGAGAGAAAGAAACTCTCTAGCACACATGTGTAGAAGAGAGAGATGAAGAATAGGAAAAGAGAAGAGAGAAGGGAGAAGCGGGAAAAGGATGGCGGAAAAGAGAGAGAGAGTAGAGAAGGAAATTATTTTCCATTTTGTGAGAGAGAAAGAGGGAGAGGAGCAGATGTGGTGGCGAAAGATGGCAAGGGGAGGAGAAAGAAGGTGAGAAGGAATGTGAGGAGTGATTGAGAGGAGTGGCAAGCTAGAAAACTAGAGAAGCAATGAGCTAGAGAAGAACATAGAGGGGGAAAAACTTCTTCCGCTCACACGTGCACATGAGAGAGCAAGGAGTAGAGGGAAGTGGGAAGAAGGGGAACAAGGATGGAGAGAAAGAAGTGGTGACGATGGCAAGAGAAGGTGGAGAGGGGCTGAGGAAGGAGGATGCATGACAGTGGAAGAGGGGAGAGAAGAAGGAGGAATTGTGATCCTCATGTGTGTGAGAGAGGATGTCGGCAGGTGGCAAGGAGAGGGAGCAAGATGATGAGAAAGAAGGTGAAGGAATAGAGGAGAAGATGGAGAGGAGTGGATAGAGAATTGAGAGGTAGTGGGAGAGAAGATATATGGCAGCAGAAGAAGAGAGAGAGAAATAAAGATGGAGGCAGAAGGAGAGAGAATCAACTAGAAGCATGCACGATGGAGAAGAACATAGAGGTTAGAGAAATTTTCTACTCAAGTGGCTCATGCACATGCACGCGAAATAGCAAGGAATAGAAAGAGAAATGAAGAAGAAAAAGTGAAGAAGGGGAAGAAGAGCTGATGGTGAAAGAGACAAAGAAGTAAGGTGAGATCACAACAAGTCGTAGGGACAAGAGATATATATATATATATATATATATATATATATATATATATATATATATATATCATTATTTATTTAGTTAATTTTTTTGAAATCATTTTGAAATCCATTTCTCAATGATTTTGACTTTAAAGGATTCCAAAAAAAATCTAGAAAAATCATAAATATTTTCTAAAATATAATTTTAATAATTTTAAACCATCTTATTGATGCATTCATGAATTTTTTGTGTAAATAAATAAGATTTTAAATTATAAATAAATAGAAAATTCATTTTATGTCTTAATAAAAAAATGATAAATCAAGGTCATAAAATTCTCATAAAATTTTATTAAATCACGAATAATCAAGAATATATTTTCAAACATAAATATTTTCATTTTAATAATTTAAAACCATTATAACATGCATTTATGATCGTATTTAGAAGAATAAATTCATAAAATGTATGATATAAATGCATGAATTTAAACATTATTCTATTATTTTGAGCATGACCAGGATCACCAAAGAAATGGGCGTAAATATGTCGTTGGGGGAAATAGAGCTCTAGGAGGATAGGGGTGTAGTGATAGTGACTCAAAGTGCCACCAAGAATATGTTGGGGAGATTTGGTACACAATCATTAAAGAGGATGGCAAAGCATGATCTTGCGGTCATCGAATACACACATCCTTGTGTCAAAATCAAAACCAAAATCACTTAAATTCAAGATTAATTCGGATAAATTTAGTATAGAAGTAAGTAAGGGTCAAATACACAGAGAATTAGGGTGTGTTCTTGAGAAATTTTAAAATTTGATCAAAGTAGATGACAAATTGAGATGAGAAAATTAAAGAACATATATATTTAGAAACAAGACTCAAATATCTATCTAGAAAAATCAAAAAGTACTTAAACAAGATTTGTATCCATGGAGAAATTAAATAGCAAAGTAAGAGAGAGAAATTCACTCATGAAGAGAGAGAGAAAATGATAAATTTTATTGTAATTAACCTAATCTAAGCATCAGAATCAAATATAATGCTAAATGATGAGATAATATGAGGAAAACACAAAATCTAACCTGAATTCATATTTGAAATGATCCAATTAATCATTTTCTCATCACTCATGATAATTTTCATAAATTAAACATATAATTTTCAGCCTCACTCATGATAATCATACTCCCAAATGGCTCCACACATCCACTCCATCCCTTTCATATTCTCATCACATGTACATACTCCACATTTCACTTCACATTTTGCATGCTCTTTGCAAAAGCAAAAGACTCCTCCATACCCTCATTTCATGTAAATTCTCTAAGTCCTTATGCATGTACAAAGAATTTTTTTTAAAAAAAATGGAGAGAGGAAAAAGGAAAGAGAGAAAAAAGTAATGAAAGATGGAGAATAAGTTAGGGGGAATGCCTTCTCTTTTTCCATCCTTCCTCTACTACTTCTACCGCATCATTTGGAAGTATAATTATCATAAGTGGTATCCATCCTTGTTTTAGTATCCCTTGTGTTTACATGTATTTTACTTTTACCCATATCATCCCTTTAGTTGTAGTTGTCTTTTTGTTCTTTCAGCCACCTCAGCAAGTCGCATCCCAAAACTATGAAATCCCTTTGCAAATGCACTCTTGATAGGATGAAGATGAGTTGAGGGGAGTTCTAATACGCTAAGCACTCTTGAAGATGATATGAGCAAATGAGTATTGTACCTATTGAGAGGGTAAGGAATTGCATTTGCTCATGAGAGTGTGAGGATCTTTTCATCCCCATATCATCAAACTCTCGATATGATCACCTCGATCACAATTAAGGATTAGACTTGAACATTAGCCAATGAGAACTATCCTAATATATACTTAGGAAGTCAACCTAGAAGATGGAATCTACATTACTATGGTCCACACTATAAGGAAGGGTAATCATACCTTTACACACCACCTTTTTAGTTGTCAGATCAACAGGTGAAAAGACTTTCTAGGGAGATTCTATAGTAAATTTCTAAGAGACATTCAATTATTGAAGTTAGGGGGGGTTTGATAACATGTAACTTATACTTGCAATTACATTATCATTAATACAATTGAAGACACAAAATATTCCATTCTTATACATGGTATCATACTTTGAGTGCATATTCATCATTCTATACAATTTACTTCAAAAATCTCAAAATGCATCATTTTAATGGATAATCATAGATAAATTGAAACTGAATTTCTAAAATAGATTATTTCCATTTATATTTGAGATTTTACGTGAGTTTTAAATAAAAATAATAAGATAATTTTTTTATACACATTCATCTATTTTTCTACATTTATTTTTAAAGAAGATGAGTGCATTTTTGAGTTAAAAATTTATTCTCTTATTATTTCTTAAATTAAAAATATATCGAGTGATATATTATTAAATTTGTGATAAAAAAATAGATTAAAGAGGAGTAATATTTTTCAATTTATAAATTTTCAAATTTTTTGAGATTTTCTAGAATTTTTCTGAATTGATTTGGTTAAAACATTTAAAATTTTGTTTTTAAGTGCACAATGATGTGACATGCGCTTTTGTGCGCCACATGAATCATGTGTGGCATGTGATTAGCTCATCATTGCGACTAAGGGCCCTTAATGGTCTTGAGCTAACTACGTAGTCAGCATATCTATTTATATAAAGAATTTCTGTGATTTTTGAAATGTGGGACTACTTTTTATGTAGGTGAAGTGGCACCCTTAGGAGTGTCCGATCGGTTAAAAGAAATAAGATTTAATCTTACCCCTTCACTTTCACTTAAGTGAAGGGAGTTCATGGCAGCATCTGAGTAGGCGTTGATTCACTCTATTAAATTTGATACATCCTCACACTTGATTTGAGGAGTTATAATGGTTAGGATTCAAAGTGCCATTGCAAGATCTGAGCCATTGAATCATGATCGGACATATAAGATTAGGTGAGACTCTCTCGTCATACAAATACATGACATGATACTGAGGCTCAAATGAAGAGCTGATGCTAGTGAGTTAACCATAATGATTCGTCTCTTTGGATTCCATTGCAACCGTTGATCTCATCAAGGAGAAGATCCAATGGTCATGCTAAATTTTGAAGTGTTATGAATTCTCTCTCTTTGAGTGGTGTATTCATTCTTAGATTTTCAATCGATCAAACCTATTGGATAACATAATTCTTGAATCTCTTGTTTTGATCCTCTTCTACACTTATTGTCGCGTCGGAGAAGTGCTTGAAATCAAGATTTCATCAATGGAGAGCAAATAATTTGTCGTTGGAACTCTAAATTTTCTTTTTTAGAAGGCATAATGAAAAGCCTTGATTTGGCAATTAATTGGATCAATTCGGGTGAGATTTTGGGTTAAATTATGTAATTTTATCCTATAACATTATATTTTAACTATGATACATTGATTAGTCTAATTTTACAGAATTTAAGCATTTCCTCTCTCTTTGTGATCAATTTTTCTCTCCTTACTTTGCTCTTTGATTTCTTTGGGAATAAAAATCCAAATTGAGTGATTTTAGATTCTGCAGATTTTTCTTAGAGTTTTCTTGATAAAAAATAGTTATCTCTAATTTTTAACCTCAATTCACTGTCAAATTTGATCAAAATTTAAAATATATCAATAAATATCTCTAATTCTCTATGGAATGGACTCTTACTCGTCATTATCCTAATTATTTCTCAATTAAATCATAATTTCAGTGAGTTTGGGTATTATTTTGACACGTGGACAGATGTATTCGACGACCAAATGATCTCCCGTTGTCAAATATCTAGATTAAATTATAAGATAATTTAAATTCTTGAAGCCATAATCCTTTGTTTGACTTATCAAAGTAAAATGTGGTTGTCACTTGAATTCAGTTATATGGCTTGTTCTTCTTTTCTTTTGAAAGTAAATTAATTCGGGTAAGTTTTGAAACAATAAAATTCAAATGATTAGACTCGCTTTATCTGACCTTGAAAAGTGACGTTAGCAAAAAGCCAAAAAAATATAGCACCGTGCATCATAATAATGTCAATTATGCGCATAAACATTTAATACGATGTTAATGTAAGTGCAAATTTCATGTTTTAGAAATGTCATCCCACATAGATGAACTTGAGATATGTGTGAAACTATGCACCATATCCCTAAAAATAAGATATAATGGACTTATTGAGTTGCGTTCTAATGTTATTCATACACAAGTTGGCTTCTATGGCTAAAGACTTCTTTTCCATGTGCGTAACCCATGCACCGGCCAAGAGCTTCTTCTTATAAGACAAAAGAGTTGTGACTGAGAAGATCCATGCACTAAACATCGGAAGTATCCGACCCGGACGACACAGAAAGGTAAGTACCGAGCTTTTCTTGTCTTCAAGGAGTCAAGTATACGGATTCCATTGTTGACTTGGTTTAAATTTTATTTGAGTCACTGATGCAGGT
The DNA here is from genome assembly GCA_024174645.1 of Lemna minuta. Taxonomy (NCBI): domain Eukaryota; kingdom Viridiplantae; phylum Streptophyta; class Magnoliopsida; order Alismatales; family Araceae; genus Lemna; species Lemna minuta. The sequence continues at coordinate 123,636 of CM044102.1, read as the reverse complement.
GGCGAGAGGATTTCTGCTAGGGTACCCACAAACTAGAACGTGCCAGTGTCTCCAAGTGCTAAAGCGAGCGATCGGATGGTGGTGTTGCTCGTCCCTGTTGAATCGGGTGCCTAGCCCATAGCACGGCCGGCAGCGAGTTGTTCACCACCGCGGGAAATAAGCCTGACAAAAGGAAAAAAAAAAAGGGAAAAAAGGGCGAGGAAGGGGAAGGAAAGGAGAGGTGCGGGTGCAATCAATCTCTACCCCGATGGCAGTGGAGGCACAAGAGGGGCAGTGGAAGAGATAACCCTTTGAGAGGGTGATGGGCGAACCTTTGGCACCGACGGCGCGACTGGTATTGACAGTAGCAGAAGCTCTAGCGATATTCCTCGAGTTGTCGTGGTTCGGCGGGGCAATCCGACCAGGTGTGCGTGTGGGTGCACGCAGACGCAGTGGCTCAACTCGGGCACAACTCGCTCACATGAGGTGATCAGGGCAGAGGGGCTGGGAGGGAAGGAGAGTGGACTCCACCGACGAAATCCCAAAATTTCCTCCTCAAGAAAAGAAAGGGTTCCTTGGTCAGAGGCTTACTTAAAGGTTGACCTAGTGAGTACAAAAACCCAAGAAAACGCTCAAAAGACAAAAGAAAGTCCACAAAACCGAGAATGGCAAATTGCCTACGCGGGAGTTTCTGATCCTCAGCAGACAGCGGTTGTGTACATCCTCTTGCGGTCGTGCTTTGACCTGCGAGGTGATCGTCTTTGGACCCGGGGCGGTTGAGACTGTCATTGGTGTCGTGATCGTCTCGACCGGAACTGACGCAACGCCTGAACCAGCGGATATGCGGTCACAATCAAGCTCTGAAGTTACCGATGCCGCCTCTATCGAAGGCGCCACGTGGGGCACTGTCAGTGGAGCATTCTACTTATTGAATGTTTTATTATGAACAATTCTATTTTTATTCAACCCTAATCTAAATGTCTACTTCTATATTATATTCAATATAGTTTTCGCAATTCATTTATAAATGTAATATTCAATAGTTTTCAAGAAACAGTGAGATTTTCAATTGATCTGAATTGATCAGGGATGTTGATTCTGACTCAGCTCCTCCACATGACTGAGTTGACCGGGTCTCTCATGATCTGGATTGGCGCCCACTATTACCATCTGAAATAAGCTGAAGAGGCATGGTAGGGCCGGGTTTCTTAAGCCGGCGTCATTAACTCGCGGTCCCTTTGTTCTGACCGTTCACATTTCACAATTGGCATGTCTCGGGTCAACCATCGCGTGCTTCGGGCGAACGTCACGCGTTCCTGAAAGATGAAGAAGACGGATAGATTCAGATCGATGAATGGGTAACAACTTATTCAGCAGTGAAAACGAAGCGAAGGGAAGCGGGCGATGGTTGATTCGTTGGTGGGAGGCGTTGGTCCCGCGGCGGCGAAGCCGGGCAGCGACACTGTAGTGAGCCTGTCGGTGTGAGCTGGCCCTCATTCATGACGCATCTCTCAAGCGCAGACGGCTTCTCCGGCGCACGTGCGCCTCATCAATGTCCTCACGGGAAGGCCCAAGGTAATAATCCCCCCCCAAGTCTACGTCAGTTTTTGCACCATATCATGCGCGCTAGAGTGACGAAGGATTGAGGGAATCGTAGTTTCAGAGAGAGAGACAAACGACTTCGGCCGCAAAGGGATTAATGATGAGTCTTTGCATGGGGCCCTCGCTAGCCCCCCTACATTAAATCCGTTGCCATTTCTCCGGGGCTTGTCTTCCCCCGAACGAGCGCAGACACGCTCTTTCTCTCTCTCCGCCTACATCTTCTCTCCCTGTTGGTCCGAGTATGGGACGATCTCCGTGCTGCGACAAGGTCGGCCTCAAGAAGGGGCCGTGGACGCCCGAGGAAGACCAAAAGCTGCTCGCTTTCATCGAGGAACATGGCCACGGTTGCTGGCGCTCTCTGCCGTCCAAGGCTGGTACTCCATCATCACTCTCTCTTCTTACTTACTCTTCACTCTCTCCCCCCGTCTTCTTAGTTCCCCTCGTCTCCGACCAACAGGACTGCAGAGGTGCGGCAAGAGCTGCAGGCTCCGGTGGACCAATTATCTCCGACCGGACATCAAGAGAGGCAGATTCACGCCGCAGGAGGAACAGACCATCATTCAGCTGCACGCCCTGCTCGGCAACAGGTTCGAAGAAGAAGAAAGAGAGAGAAAGATAGAATATATCTTTAGAAATATATAAGACGGCGTAATTGTGGCTGGGTTGCATGCAGATGGTCGGCGATAGCGTCTCACCTGCCGAAGAGGACGGACAACGAGATAAAGAACCTGTGGAACACGCACCTGAAGAAGCGGCTGTCCAAGATGGGCATCGACCCCGCCACGCACAAACCCAGCTGCGACGCGCTCTCGAGCCGCGCCGCCAAGGCCTCCGCCAGTCTGAGCCACATGGCGCAGTGGGAGAGCGCCCGCCTCGAGGCCGAGGCGCGCCTCGTGCGGGAGGCCAAACTACTCGCCGCCGCCTCCCCATTTCACCACCTCGCCGCTTCCAATCCCTCCACGTCTTCCTCGTCCTCGCCTCCCTATCTCGACGCGCTGACGTGGCAGGGTGTGTGCAAGCGCAAGATCGACGTCGAGGAGCCTACCTCCTCTCTCACCTTCTCCGACGCCGCCATGGGTATCACTTCCCAGCACCACCACCGCGACGACAGATGCCACGGGGGAGGAGAAGTAGCAGAAGAAGAAGGAGACATGGAAGTCGGGGAGGAGGTGAACTGGAAGTGCTTCCCCAGGCCGATGCAGCTCTTCTGCGGTGGACCCACCGCGGCCGACGACTTTCCGGCGGCGAATTTTCCGCCGTTCGGAACCGACAGCGTGGCGGCGTGGCCGGGATCCACCGCAATGGCCCAGTTCGGCGACAGCTTCACGGAGATGCTGCTCGAGAACCCCGACGACTCCGCGGGGAAGACGAGCCACGAGAACGAGGACGAGAGCAGGAGCTACTGGAGCAGTATCTTCGGCCTGGTCACGTCTTCTTCCACCGCGTCCAATTCTCCGACGTGATTACAGAGAATTCGGTCCCGAGAAGAAGGCAAGAAAACTGGCAGGACTCGGTTTCTCGCTCCCACCTGAACGAATGCCTCATGTGAGAAAGTGTATCATTCTTCTTCGTTGTTTTTCACGCGCCGCCGACCTTGAGCGAGGACGGAGAACACCCAAAGAGAGAGAGGAGAGCGGGGAAGCGAGCGCATTCAATGGCATCCACCAATTAATGCTGTTAGTTTTGCGTCAACTTCTCTCCCGTCGTCCCCACGGGGCATTGAAGGCGGGCGACCACCACCACTGTAGTCTGTAGAGGCTAGAGGGCGAAGGAGCTGTCATCGGCTTCCCCATGCGCCTCCGCTTCTGCCGTCAAAAGCTGGCCCCCCTCGTAATCGTCCCCTTCTTCTGCGGACGAACATGAGACAGAAATCACCGATTCGCCGTCCGAGGTAGATTTCGGCGAGCGTTTACTTCCAATTCCGAGAGGAAGAAAGGTTTCGTCGTAGCCTCTTTGGGAGGCTAGACGGCTATTTTGTACGACCTTAGAGGCAGAGGTGTTCTTCCGGGCTCTTGCTTGTCGGTTACTTACCAACGATCAACGTCGCATGTTGTTCGACTACGCTCGCGTTACGAAAGAGGATAAAATGAGAGAGGGCATTAGTCAACCCTAGAATTTATGCAAAATTGGCACCGAGAGCACATGCGCATAAATTTTTAATGAGACTTAAAACTTCCCTCAAAACGACGAACATAAATGGTCGTCGTCTTGATCATTGAATAGAGACGGCGTCTTGCAGATTGCTGATGTAAAGTCGCCTGAAAGAAGTTCGATGATTGACTTCAATCAAAGAGGGAACCAATCTAAACATGTTTTATATGCCACAGAAATATCGGATTTGTGGAGACGAGAATGAGATGTAGTGGCCCCTAGAGCGATAGCATCAATCATTTATGTTACGGAATTGCTTGTCCGCTTTCTATGATTTTATGGAGTATCCATCTGAAAAAGATGGTTTTTTTTTAGAAGAAAATTGCGGCAATTTCTCGGCCCTTCATCATGCTTATATTTGAAAATTTCGCGGAATCGAAGATTATCTGAAAATAATCGGCTTCAAGCGGAACTCAGGGATGACCAATTGTATGAATACACAGTTATGGCATGTGAACGTACGACCTTTTAGATTTTAGCGGAAAAGAAGAGCAATTCTCTCTGATTGCATGTGTCTCCAATTTCGCGGACCTCTGTATCATCACGACCGTTGTCAACAATTGCTCTTCGCTACAGAATTCAAATGGTTGAAGAAATGTGCGAGTACAATTCATCCTTTTTGGACGGCATCATCGTCACCGCTAAAATGACATCGGCCCTTGGTCCTCTGACTTTCACACGGAATCGGCCCTTGAGACGTAGCATTCTTCCCTAGAAGCGGTTACCCCGGCCTTGAGTATGTCGGCGAGCAAGGCCATGGCGTTCATCGGCCGCCCCAACCGGCGCTGCCCCTCCAGAAGGACTCCATACGTAGCGGCGTCCGGCACGAACCCGGCCTCCCTCATCCGCAAGAACACTCTCCCCGCCTTAAAGTCCTGCGCGTCGGCGTGCAGCCCCCGGATAAGCGCCATGCACGCCACCCGGTCCACGATACCGGCGTCCGCCCTCTCCAGCCAGACGCTTACGGCCTCCCGGCTCTTCCCCATTCTGCACAGCCCATCGATCACGGCGCAGGCCGTGAAGGCGTTTCCCCGGAAGCCCATCTCCCTCCACACCTCCCTCGCCTGCCCGAGCTCGCCTTTCTTCAAGTAGGCGTCCATCAGGCTCGTGTGCGTCACCACGTCCGGCGCCCGCCCCCTCGCCGCCATTTCCCTCACCGCGCCTCTCGCCGCCTCCATGTCCCCTCTCCGACCGTGCGCGTCGATCATCACCGAGAAGGTGATCTCGTCGGGCTCCACTCCCCTCTGAGCCATCTCCTCCCACACCCTCTCAGCCTCCGCCATCTCCCCCTTTCTGCAGTACCCGTGGATTAGTATGTTGTACAACACCAGCGCGACTTGGGCCTCCTCCCGGAAGCAGCCGCGCATCATCTCCTCCGCCGCCCTCGGCCGGCCCTCGTTGCACAGCGCTTTCGCGAGCACGCCGCACGTGAAGACGTCAGGTCGCACCCCCGCAGCCGCCATCTCCCCCTTCAGCTTCAGCGCCTCCGGGAGCCGCCCCGACTCGCACAGTCCGTGCATCAACGCGTTGTACACGTGTCCATTGGGACGCACGCCGTGGTCGTGGACCATGTACCGGAGGAGCCGCTCCGGCTCTTCGTTGCGCGCAAGGATGCCAAAGGTGACCACGTTGGGGCGCAGCCCGCGGCGCAGGATGGCTGCGAACAGCGCCAGCGCCTCCCGCGGGTGACCTTCTCGTAAGTGCCCGTCGAGGAGGACGTTGAAGGTGTAGAGATTGGGGGCCACGCCAGAGTCAAGCATGCGGTAGAAGAGACTGAGAGCATCTTTCATGCGGCCTTCCTCGCAGAGGCCACAGATGACTGTGGTAAAGGAGACGACGCTGGGGGAGGCTACGTCGTCGAGCAGCAGGCGCAGGGCTCCGGAGTGGTCGCCCTCGCGGCGGCAGGCGTCGAGGAGGATGTTCTGCGTGATTGCGCTTGGCTGTCGCCCGCGAGCGAGCATGTCCGCGTGTAACTGCCGCAGACAGTCGAGTCGGCCGGCGCGGAGGACCGCGGCGAGGACCGCGTTGTAAGCGTTGACGGAAGGCGGATCCCCGAGCTGGCGGTACACCCAGAGGGCCTCCTCCAGCAGGCCGCTACCGCAGAGAGCGACGAGGAGCACATCGAACGCGGCAGGAAACGAGGGCTGGATCTTTTGCAGCGCAGCGTATACTTGTTGGCCGAGATTGCTGCGAGGGATGGGCGCTCTTCGTCGTCTTTGTTGTTGCTGTTGTTGTTGTTGGATGAGGCATTTCGTCGAGCGTATGGCTTGCGTGTACCGTCCGGCTGCGGCCAGATCGTGAATGACGGCGGGGAGGAACTTCGCGCGGTTCCGGGGAGGAGCCGGCCCAGACGAGGTCCTGCGGCGGAGGACGAGGTGAGATGCGACGGGGCGAGGGGAGAAAGAACAAGGAGAGGAGAAGCAGCGGAGGAGAAGCTTCGCGGTCATCTGCGAAGCCCGCGCAAGGCGTCACATTGCACTGTCAACTACAAACGGCTCTCACAGCGTAAGGTCCCACAAGGTCATCTGCGAAAAAAAAGATGGATTTGATTTCCATAAAATTAGAAGTCAAAAGTATTGTATCGAGTTTATGGTGTGGGAAGTCAAAGCACGGAAAATTTTCAAGAAACAAGAGAGGAAGAGCCCAACATTATAAAGAAAGAGAGTACGCATTTTGCCTACTCAAACTCTCCATGGATGTCAAGCCATTCTTGACAATAGATTTAAAAGAATTGTTTTATTGCAAAATGCCATGCTAGGCTAGAACATGAACATCATGAGGTCTATCCGTGCACTACATCAACACCTAGACACAAAAGACTACCATAAGGAAAGGGAGAGGAGGTCAAGGCCCAAAGAGGAGCCTTGTTTGATGCTAAATCTTGTCCTCGAGAAGAAAGCCAGCGAACATTATGATTAAAGTTGATCGAGCATCACTTGGCCTGAGAAGGACACTCCAACAGGGTTTGTGCGACAATTTGGATTGGATTATGGCTTATGAACATCTCTATAAATAATAGATTTTGGCTTGTGTTTTCTTTTTATTTTAATGGAGTAGCTTTCACAGCATTGCACATGTGCATTCTCTCCCTCTTGCCATCACTACCCATCGATCTATCACTCTCTCCAATCATATTTTCTCTCCTTTCCACTTTTTCATTCTCATTTCATCTCTCCTGATCTAAATTTTCACTTGGGATTCTCATTTATATCTTAACTCTAAAAGAAACTCAAAATTATAGCTCACACTCACCTCCATGTGCTCCATTCTCACTTGTGCATATTCTGCCGCCCTCATCTTTCTTCTGATACTATACTGGGGAAGTATAGTGATTCAACCCTTACCAACACTATACTAAAGAAGTATAATTTTATAACATGAAATCGATGCACACCAATGATGAAAAACACAAGCGCGATCAATGTCATCAAATGACTTAAGGTATAGTTAACTATCAAATCCTAATCTGTCACTCAAGCTTGTAAAGGTGCGTAGAAGAAAGCATTGAGAACCCTAATGATCTCAATCATATGTATTTTGTGTCATTGTTATGCATTGATTTCATGTAATAAAATTATAATTCCTTACTTTTTATAGAATCAATAAGGGTTACATGGAGTTGAAGTAATGAGGTTAGGTGTTCAAAAGAAAGACAAGGGTGAGGGAATATGCTTTAGTGGAGGTGAGTGTGAGCAATAGATTTGAGTTTCTCTTAGAATTAAGATATAAATTAGAAAATAGATGAGATAATGAGGTTAAAAGAGATGAAAATGGAGATGATATGATGGAAAAATGAGAAGGATGGATGGATGGTAGTAGCAATGGATCAATGAGTGGTTAGGGCAAGAGTGAGAGATGCACACGTACAGGATGTCGAAGTAGCTAAATTAGAAGAAAAATAAAAACAAACACATGCCAACTATTTATGGAGATTTTCACAAGACCAAACCCAATCCATATCGTTGCACAAGCCCTATGGTGTGCCCATCCTCGGGCGAGTGATACTCGATTAGCTCCGATCACGATCTTTGCTTGCTCCCTTCTTCATGATAAAATTGAGCATAAAAAAACTCATCCTTGGGCTTTGACTCCTCTCTTTTTCTTTCTCATATCTTGATGGTAAGAGAGAGCCAAAAAATATGAGGAGAGAGAGAATGAAGGTTTTTATAGGTAGGTTCCGACTGCATTTTAATTATTTTAGAGAATATAGAGGGGTAAAAGAGTCTACCATTTAAATTATTTTATTCCTACTAGATTTTTTGCTCTGAGGATATTGATAGTAAAGGGTTAAAAGATGAATCCAGTCATAAAATTTCAACTCAAAACTCTATCTAGATCACGAGACATCATGATTTTAATTTATAAAAATCTTAGTCGTTTGATTGAGATCGTGCATCAGAGCGCGCCATGTGGTGTGCTCTTATTACACAAAAAAGGTGTGTTACTCTTTATAAGTGTAGAGAGAATTTTATGTAAAATTCCACTTAAAAATTAAAGGAGTTTTTTCGTAAAAATATTAGAAAAATAAAAAAAAATCCTTAAGAAATCCCAAAAGGTTCGAGCTAAACTTAAAATTCAATATCTCACAAAATAAAACTCCTTTTCTATTAAATTTTCTCCATTGGATCAAGATTTTTTTTCACTCAATATCTTTGCATTTATAATTTTCTATAATAAGAAAAAAAAATTAAGGGGTCGTTTACTAAAAATTAAGTTTGGTCCAACTTCCTTAAAAGTAAGATGGTTTACCCAACTTCACTGTTTGAATAATTTTGGATCATCCTAAAAAGCTTAAGATGATCACTTTACCAAATCTAAACCTCATTATCACTTTTTTCATAAAAATAGGGTTGACTTAGTGTTCAAATTTGGTAGAGAGTTATTTCCGCTTCCCTCTCATTGACATTCATATCCATGCTTTCTTACTCGCGTGCCTATGTCATTGCGTCCATATAACTCATAAAAAATATAAAATTCAAGCACTTGATTTTGAAAGAATAAAATGGGGTAGTCTCATAGTATAAGCAATTGAAAAGAATGATGCATGATAGGACATATTCATAGTTTTTTTACGTAATTAGCACTAAATAGATGCAAATTGAGTATATGAGTGGAATGAAATGATAAATATAAAAATTTCATAAAAAATAATAACATGCATTATATTAACAAGAATTTTGAGTTAAAATCCATTTACAATGATGAAAATGAATGCATGAATGAATGCATGAATGACACGCAATCAAGCTCTTCTAATATTTTTGCTATCTTGGCCAAGGATTTCACCGCATCTCATTCCTTGAGCCAATTTTCTAAAATATCGAGGGTGGATGATCCCCTCTTCACCTCAAAATCATCTTCGATAACTTTATGTCATATCTAATACATGACGTTTTAGAGATATTCTTACTAGGGATTCATAAGTCATAGTAAAAAAATGTTCATCCATCTATAAGATATATTTCGTGTCACAAGTCAGAGGACGATATACACAACCATGATATGAATAAACTCAATTGAAATTTAGGTATAATACCCTTTATAGATTCATACAGATGACTTTTGTAAACTCTTTCTCCAAAGAGCACCCACTATCTATTCTTCGTGTCTCCATATTGATGACAACATAATTAACTGTACTTATCATATAAGCCAGATCAGATAGTGCTATTTTTTTCTTCAAATAATTTGATATCCATCTTGAATATCCCATTAATAGGAATGTTTAGAACATGTGTTTAAAGACAAATGATTAGTGTATTACGATCTTATCATAATTCACTTGGTCATTGTATATGCTCATAAACTTCAATACAAATATAACACAAGAATAACAATGAATGAATTTTTTTCAATAAATATAAATAAGATACATAGATGTGTGATCTACCTTATAGACCATGTAATATGTATAGATAATGTTCTCGAGTTTATCCAAACCTTTCTATGCATATTTTGTGTTGATCATGACATTATCTACCATACCACCTGTCCTTAGACCTCACAACAAAAGGTGTCGCTGAACATAAACATCATCAACTCCTTGACATAACTCATACACTCCTTAAGATGAATGTCCCACCCTACCTGTGATTCGATGTGCTCATGAAAACTGTTAACGTATAGAATAGGCTCTCCTTTTCTCCCCCTTCATGGGGCCATTCCCTTTCATTGTGTCTTACCTAATTAACCCTTTTTCTCCCTCCCTCTTTCAGTCTTTGGATGCACTGCCTTTGTCAAAGATCACTCTCCTTCAGGAAACTCGCCCCTCTAGCTCTTAAAAGGTGGCTTTGTTGGCTACTCTTAGACACAAAAGGCTATAAGGTTTAATTTCCTAGCACCCATTGCTACTCAACTTTAGATGATGTCACCTTCGATGAGGAGTCTCCTTTCTTCTCCTCTACCTCGGTTCCTCTTACCCCCAGTGGCCTCTATTTCGACTAGAATACCTCACTTCGTTGTCATTGTAGGCCCCCCCTCTTTGATTCCTTTGCCTCTACCCTCTTTGTCATCACCTCCTCTTGGTCCCTCATCTCTACCCACCTCCTCTACTTTGATTATAGATTCATCATTCCCATCCTCTACCGAGCCGTTTGCCTCTCCCCACTCCCTAGTGCCCCTCTGGATGATCTTGACCTCCCTATTCCCTTTTGTAAAGTGATAGATATTTTGTGATCTATAAGTCCATTGCACTTCTATATGCCTCTTTATATTCATTGAAATAAAATTTATTTATTATCATTCTTGTGTGATATTTGTAATGATATCCAAGAACATATAGAATGACTAAGTTAATTATAATGAGATCATAATACATTGATCATTATTTTTTAAACATATGTTCTAAACATTCTTATTTATGAGACATTCGAAAAGAAGATCAGATTATCCGAAACGAATAACATTATTTGATTCAACTTATATGATGAGTATGGTGATCCTATGACCATTGGTGTGGAGACACCAAGGATAGATAGTGGGTGTTCTTTGAAAAAAGAGTTCACTAAATTGATTTGTATGAATCCCTTAATGGCATTATACCTAAATGCTAATCAGGTTGATTCATATCACAATTGTGTATATGTTCCTTTGACTTGAGTCACCTTTGACATCTTATAGATAGATGACTGGCAGTAACGATTTAGTGCGGTCATTGAAAATACACGATCATTGGTGATGAAATTTACAATTTATAAACTCTAATTACCTATCTAAATCTAATATAAACTACATAAATTTCAATTGACGTGAAGATTGGGCTTCAAATTGATTCGATTGAAGAGTAATTTTTTGGTTTCTTCTTCGACGTGAGTTCAACGTTCAAGGGGCGATTCCGATCGATTCTCATAATGATTTGTGATCAATCCTGTCTCAATATGATTGCAATTGAGTCTAGAACGCAAGGGGGATCACAAAGAACTTAAGATTGTGCTCCCAAAACACTTAATTTCTTCACGTTTCAATTGAAAGTTAAGTTTACAAGAAGGAAGAACATCTATTTATAGGAAAATCATTGCAAAAAATGAGGTCTGTCCAATTTTCTGAAGGAGCTTTGGACAGCTGAGATGGCGCGAAATCGGTGGGCCACGATCCTACGATGCGGATTCCAATCCTCTTCAATTTCGGCCGTTCGATCTTCATCGGAGTGTCCTTATGTGACCACGTATCGCTTCCTGATTTGTTGAATGTGCGATTAAATTGTGACCGTAGGATCTCACTTAAGTGATCAACGATCATGGATTTAGCACGTGTTTGGATGGCAATCCGATGGACTGAAGTCCATGAAATCGACGCGTGTCGATTTGTGTGCATTGATCCAACGCACCATACTCCGCCATGTCGCCTAAAAATCACAATTTTAGATGGAACTTAGTCCCACACGGAAGGATGGAAGAAGAGTTAGCGGGTATAAAAGGGAGAAGGGCATAAGTCCTTTGCGTCGCCCATTGGGCCTAGTACGCCCCCATATCTAAAATGGGCCCACTATACCCGTGGGCCCATCAAACGTCAGCCCAATTGTCTCCTTGGGCCAAGTAGGCATCCACGTGGGTCCACGTGGGCTCGCGTGGCTCCGCCATGTGTTCGCGCTGCGTCACGTCGACTTCATGTGTGTCTCGTAAATAAATAAACGCTTATTGCGATTTTTATCAGGAAATAAATCCAAAAAATACCTGAAAAAAATCAAAATAAAATCTAATTTTTTTATAAAATTCAGAAATTCATAAGTTTATTTCTAGAACTCCTTTTTGTACTCAAATTTTCTCCATTGGATCACAAATTTCTTCATCTTTAATATCATGCCACCCAAAATAAATCGAAGCAAGAAAAAAGGTTGAATGCATAATAAATCAACCCTTAAGAATTCTATTTTGCTTCATCCCATCATTCTCTTCTTGAAATTTATTCTTGTAATCATCCACTAAAATCAATATAAATCAAGAAAAATATTTAATTTCCACTTATTTAATCTTGCAAAAGATTAAACATCAATAAAACACATAATTAGCCCTAAATAATGCAAAAATATGGACTTTAGTAAAATAGTATACCAATGGAGAAAATTCATAAAACTATGATAACATGCATCATAATTAAATAAGATAAGCATGCATATTAGTTAAATATGATAAGAATTCAAGTTAAAGATGAATGTTATCAATGACCATGTTTTAATTATGACTTACGAATCCTTAATTACGAGATCTCTAAAACATCATTTATTGGATATGACATAAAGTCCTTGAAAGCGATTATGTGTTTAGTATTAAATTATTCACCCTTGATATTTGAAGAGATTGACTCAAGGAATGAGATGTGACAAAATTCTTGGCTAAGATTATAGAGTTATCAAATAATGCGTTCTCAATGATTTCCTTCATGCATCAATACAAACTTGAGTGACTGATTAGGGGTTTGAGAATTGACTATACTGTAAGTCATTCATCAGTATCATGCAAATGGAGGGTTATATGTACACGGTAACCAATGAGGGCAAGGTCTTAAACAAAATTTCTCATACACTCCGTACATCCTAGAGTACGTGGTATAGCTTAGCACACGATGGGTTGGCAACTTGACTTGCCAATTGGGTTAAATCAATCCTTAATTGATTAATCTATATGTTGATCTAGATAATTAATAAATTTTGACCAATAAGGTGTTATCAGATCTATAGAGTTATTAACTAAGAAATAGATAGACTTATAGGGTCACACAAACAAGGAATATAGACCTTAGTAGGTATAGACATAATTAAAAAAGTATTTATAAAAATTTTACATACCCAATATTTATAAATAAGGAGAGAATATCCACAACTCACGACGCACATGCAAGCCTTTTTAGAATATCTCATTTATTCTATTTCTCTCTTGGTAAAGAGCATTGAGTAGGAGATCCAATCATCAAACGATGATGTGGGTACTACTACAAGCTGAACACTTGAACAACTTCAAGAACTCCTTTAAGTGAACCCTATAAGTATGGATTGTAATCGATACTACATGATAGGATCATTGATTCTTTGTGACTTGGTGTTTTGAATGTTTGATTCAATGTATTCTACTAATTTTGATATTTTGAAAATTTTAAAAGTCTATCAAGCATCAAAACCCAACATAAGGGTACTTGTACTTGCATCCAACATCCCATATGGAACTTTGTTTTTATGCCTTTCCCATTCCTTTCATACCTTTGCCCTTTCAATGGTTGTTGACTCTATTCCACAATTTCATGATAAGGAAACACTGATAGTAATATGGAAGGTAGCAGTGGACGCGGAGGTGGATGCCTGGTCTCTTGAGAGACTTGGACCATGGGTACCTAGTCTTATAGATGCCAACAACGCCATATGCAAATGGATGTTCGCACTCAAATATTATCTCGATAGTACTATTGTACGTCACAAGGTTTGTGGATTCACAAATACGTATGGCATCAACTACAACAAAACTTTCTCCCCTATTGTTCGACTCAACTTTGTCTTTGTGCTCTTCTCTCTAGTAGTGAATCAGGTATGGTCAAATTACAACTTATAATGTTATTCTCTATGGTGACCTTGAGGAAGAGATCTTTATGGAGCAATCTCTAGTGTATGTTGCTCAAAGGGAGTCCTCCAAGGTGTATTTATTGCTATAGGCTATTCACGGTCTCAAGCAAAGTCCATGTGCTTTATTCACCAAGTTTAGTGGCCTTCTCACCACATTTGGCTTCATGTCATGCACTGTGAATCCCACCATGCTCATGAAGAAGATGAAGGGTAGTCTTGTCATTCTTTCAATCTAGGTTGATGACATTCTTGTGAGTAGGAGTGATGAGGTTGGTATTCATATCACGAAAGCTTATTTGCAATAGCACCTTAGCATCCATGACTTGGGGATTGACGAAATGATTGTGTGCGATCATTGAATACACACAAACTCGTGTAATTTTTTTTTTTTACCAAACTCACCAATTTAAAGATTAAATCACTAATTAAAGAGTATAGTTGTGAATAATGGTCGAATCCTTGGAGAAATAAGGGAAATTTTGAGATGTCTTTGAAATTCAATTAAATCGAAGGATGAATTGAGGTGAGAAATCAGTAGATTTAGAAAGAGAACTCCAAGACGAATCCAAGGAATCAAAAATCCCTTTATTTGGATCAAGATTTGTAAAGAAATCAAGGAGAAAAGATTAGGTAAAAAAGCGATCATGAAAAGAGAAAAACGGAAATTAAATATAAAATTAATCTAATCTACAATTCAAAAATGAAATCTAATATTACAGGAAGAAAGATTAGGAGGAAAACTTGTCATCTAACTTGGATTCGCCCTCGAAATGATCCAATGAATTGCTTGATTCAAGGCTTTTCACTCTGCGGTTTCGAAAAAAAAAATCGGCATTTAAGAAGTGATTTATTTTAATTCTCATCACCAAATATTGATTCAAATACTCCTTGGATGCAATAATTGATGGATATTATGTGACCTATAAGCCAATCACACTTTCATGTATCTTTTTTATGTTCATTGAAATGAAATTTATTCATTGTCATTCTTGTGTGATGTTTGTAATGAAGTCCATGAGCATGTGCAATAACTAAGTGAATTATGATGAGATCATAATATAGTGATCACTAGTCTTTAAACATATGTTCTAAATATTCCTATTTGTGGGATACTCGAAAAGGACATCGAATTATCCGGAAAGAATAGCACTATCTAATCCATCTCATATGATGAGTATGGCTGATCCTATAGCCATCGGTGTGGAGACACTAAGGATAGATAGTGGGTGCTCTTTGGAGTAAGAGTTCACTGAATTGATCCTTATGAATCCCTGAATGGTATTATACCTAACTGTCAATCAGGTTGATTCATGTCATGATTGTGTATGTGGTCCTTTGACTTGAGACACCAAAGACATCTTGTGAATGGATGATCGTATTTTGATTATGACTTACGAATCCCTAGCCACGGGATATCTAAAACTTCATATATTGGATACGACATGAAGTTCACGAAGATGACTGTGTGGTCAAAATGGGTTCATCCACCTTCGGTATTTGAGGAGATTGACTCAAAGGAATGAGATGCGATGAAATCCTTGGCCAAGGTAGTAGAAATATCGAAGGAGTTCTTGATGATTTCTACACGCATCAGTACTAACTTGAGTGACCGATTAGGGTTTGACAGTTGACCATACCCTAAGTCATTCATGAGTCTAATGTGGATGAAGAATTATACATATATGGTAATCATTGACGGGAAGGTTCCATAAGTGAGTTCTTACATACTCCATATCTCCTAGAGTACGTGGTATAGCTTGGCACCCAACGGGCTGACAACTGAACCTATCGATTGGGTTAAATCGATCTTTGATTAATTAATCTATATGTGAATGTGGTTAATTAATTAAGGTTGACCAATAAGGTATTATTTGGTCTATAGAGTTATTAACTAGTGAGATATATAGACTTAGAGGGTCACACACATAAGGTGTATAGATGTTGGTGGATATATACATAATTATGAGGGTTTTTATGAAAAAACCTTATTCCAAATGTCTATAAATTGGGGGAGAACGACCACAACTGAAGGTGCCCCATGCAAGCCTTGTGAGAAATCTCTCCTTTCTTCTCTTTCTCTCTGGTGAAGAGCTTCGAAGAGGAGATCCAACCATCTAGAGATCGTGTGATACTGCTAGAGGCTAGACACTTGAATAGCTTCAAGAACTCCTTCATGGAAACCTGTAAGTATGTTTTCTCATTCACACTAGATGATAGGATCATCTGTTTTTGGTGGCTTGGTATTTTGAATTTCCGATTCAATGTTTTTTTGCTGTACTTAATATTTTGATCAAAATTTCATAAAGTTATCGACCTCAGATCCCATAAAAAATGAGTCTAGAAGAGGAAGAAATCAAGAGATTCAAGGACTAAGGTGTCTAAATAGTTCAATTTGCTCTAAACATCCAAGAATAAGTTTTTCCATCGAAGAACATCTCAATTTATAGAGAAATTGGGCGCGACCATTAGATGTGTCTCTTCATCTTTGTTCAATGGCTCAAATTGAACGTTGGTTCATGAATCGTGGTCATTAAGTCACGTCTATTTGATCGACGATGAAGTGCCTAGATTTTGCCACGTTGCGCGTTAAGAAAAAGCGTCGCTTAACATCCACCATTTGATCTTCATCGAACGATTGAGGTTAGTCCACGAGTCCATCGGGGTGCATTTAATCTCGACCGTTATAACTCCCCAGATGAGCGGCTGAGATTGAATCATCTTAAAATGAATCGTCGCCTAGTCTTATGTAGCCACGTACCCGCTTAAGTGAAAATCGACGATCGCAATTAAATTGCACAATCGGACGCTTCTCGTTGCGCCACGTCACCTATAAATAAAAACAAAGATAAATAGTCCCACATGAAATAAATTTAGGATTTTTACAAGTACATAAGATACGCGAGTTTGATGGGCTAACGAAAACCCACTAATTACTTACACGATCACACACACGCACACAAGCACACACCTACGAATGCACATACACACACATACGCTGCCACGTGGCGTGTACACACATTGCCACGTGGCGATGCTCTGCCACATCAGCTCACATTATTAAAAACTATTTTTTAAAATAAAAAATAAAAAATAACTTTAAAAAAAATTAAAAAAAATTCAAAAAATCCCTAAAAATTATTAAATTCATAAATTTCAAAATATATCTCTAAATTAATCTAAATCTGTTTTGTTGGAGAAGAATTAAATTATCTATCATTCTAAAATCAATACATGAGTGTAAATAAAAATAATTTTTCTTATCATTTAATTATGAAAATGCAATTCTAATCTCAAATATAGATAGGAATAAAATTATATTATTGAATTATGCATAATTATCCCTAAAATAATATTTTTAGATTGTAACCTAAAATTACATAAAATAATAGATATGTACTCAAAATATGATAACATGCAAAACAAATAGAATATTTAATGTCTTAATTTGCGTTAATATTCATGTATAAATTTTATGTTATTAGAGATTCTAAGGTACTTTCTTGGAGTTGAGTTTGTGTATCAAGATGGAAAACTTGCTATAACTTAGTGGTAGTATGCCCTTGACATGCTTTAGGAGACAATACTCCTTGGGTGAAAGCCAGAGACTTCACCCATGGAAGCTCATCCACTATTTTGAGACACTTCATCTCTAGTTCTTAAGGATGCTAACCACTACTAGCGATCATTGGGCAAGTTGATATATCTCACTATCACTCGCTCTGATATTGTGTACACTTATAGTGTTTTGAGTCAGTTCATGCTAGAGCCTTGACAAGTTCATTGGGGATGAGCTTTATGGTTTCTAACATACATCAAGTAAACCCCAAGGAGAGGACATATCTATCGATGCCATGACCATTTTCGTATCAAAGCCTACTCAGATGTTAGGTATGTTGGTGACATGGGTCACCACAAATCTACTATAGGTTATTTCACATACGTCGGAGGTAACCTTGTCACTTGGTAGTTCCAAAAAACAGAGGGTGATGCCATATTGTAGTGTAGAGTATGAGTATCATGCTATGGTTGAGATTGTGTGAGAGATGATATGGCTTCAATCACTTCTCAAAGATATCATCATCTCTTACCCTTTTATAATGACCATACATTATGATAATCAAGCTACTATATTTATTTCGGCAATTCCACCTTTCATGAGTGTATGAAGCACGCTGAGATTGACTACCACTACATCCTAAAGAAGGTTATATTCGGAATCATCTCCACTCTTTATGTGACATCATCTCATTAACTTGTGGATGTCTTCACAAATAGTTCAGCTAGGATCTCCTACAATGCCACATGTACCAAACTTGACATGTTTGACTTATATGTTATAGTTTGAGGGGGAGTATCCAATAGTAGCAAATTGCTCCTAGCCTCTTAGGGTCTCTCTTCCCTTTCCCCGATAAGAACACAAGTAACACTCTTTTCATTTCAAGCTTTCTCTAGTTAATAGTTTTATTGATGGATCATTCCTCAAACTTCACCATAAAGTAGAGACCTTTTTGGAAGGGAAATAATTATTTTGTAACCATGAACTCAAAATTTCATGTCTTGATCCATTTTGTGTTTTTTCACGTACAATAAATTGTGAGTGACATTTGGGAAGAATCTAGAGTCCATTTAATCACACTTTTATTTATCAACCATTGAAATAAGTGTGCACCGTCCTCCAAGTATTGGAAATACTAGGCCTGTATATTGAACCAATAAGGAGTCAATTTGAACTAAAAAAATCAGCCTTTTGTTGTTTTGTTCAACTTTTTATTCCCTACCATCATATTCTCATGTTTGAATCAAAGTCTTCTTCCAAATTCACTCTCCCACATTTCTTAAGAGAACTTAGACACACAAGTTTAGGTAGGACAAGATTTTCAGACTCTGATTCAAAGGGCCCACAATGTCCCTTCTTTTCACCAAGAAAAACCAAAATATAAATTATGCTCACCATGACGATTGCGAAGCCAATCAGATCATTTTGCTAGTCATTTTGGCTGGAACATAGCCAACAAGAGCGTCTACAAAGGACTGGACAAATGGGCCATAATCTCGCTAAAAACAAATATTGCTATCTATCAATCTATCTACATCCGGGACTATGTATGGATGCACCATGCCAATCCTCTTATTATCTTCCTTCTTCATAGTTGTCTCTACTTGGCAACCAAGTAGGAGAGAGGATTGTCCCCAGACGAAACTGAGTCTCTGATCTTTTCCAGTGCCTTGAGGATCTCCAGGAATGGCGGTCTTTTGTTCATGTCTGCATGCCAGCACTCCTCCGTCAACCTATCATGATGATGATGATGGTAAACAATCAATAAATTCAAATAACTAATTCATCATTTTAAAAAGGACTGGTTACTTCTTCAAGTCAGGGTGTATCCCCTTGGTGCGGAACACAGGTCTTTGACCTTCTGCTACCCGCCTTGCTGCTTCATACGGCTCAAAATTTGAGAATGGAGGATCACCTTCTAGCATCTGATTATGCAAAAAAAAAGAGAGTCCCACATGCAACATAGAGCAGTGCTATTACAATTGAGCCATTACCGTCACGCTAAAAGCTATAGAAAGGACAGAGGTATAGAATTCGATAATGTCTTAAGAAATTGCCGTCCTACAGGGACTCACCTCATATAGTATCATGGCAAAGGAGAAGACATCCACTTTCTTGTCATACTTGCGATGCTTGAACACTTCAGGGGCCATATACCGGTCTGCAAAAAAATCTCAATTGAGCCCAAAAGCAAAGTATTAAATCCAGCCAAAAAAAACTCACAGCTGCCAGTCTCGCCAGTCATCTTGTACACATCATGCGAGTTCTGGACTTTAATGAGCTTGCTTAGCCCAAAATCTCCCACTTTCAAGTGGTCCGCGTTGGAATTCACCAGAAGCACGTTCCTAAACAAGTTTATTGCTCGCTTTGCAACTTGCAGACAATTCAAACCAAAAGAAAGAGGATCATACTATTAGGCATTTCTTCAGTACCTGGGTTTCAGATCTCGGTGGACTATGACATTGGGTTCGTTGTGTAGATATGCCATGCCTCTGTGCATTGGAGCAGATATTGGTTAAACTAAGCCGAAGTTGTTAGATAAACAAAATTACGCTAAACTTGGTAAGCATTGCTAAATTAGCTAGCTAAATTAAGATGTCATCATTCAAACTAGAGGGGTTTGTTGAAATTACAATCCTTGGGTGAGCGTATCTAGATAAGCTCACACAGGGAGACTACAACCCTGTTAAATATATTCTTTTATATATTAACTTTAAGAGGAATGTTCCCAACAGATTTCGTCCATTTAATAAGAAAGACAACATGGATGTCATTCTACATTTTCATATGCAAGAAATAAGAAAAGAAGGCAAAGATCAGGTAAGCATAGGGAAATGCAAATCACTAGTTTCACCTCATTTGATTAATAATTGTTTTTATTTAGGTAAAAAAGGAGAGAGAATTGTACCTAGCCATATCAAGAGCAAAGTTAATAGCAGTATACGGACTGAGTGAGCCTTTCTCCTTCAGGTATTGGTGCAGGTCTCCCTGAAACGAAGTCATGATTTTATGTGCCAAAGCAACAGACAGATCCTAAAGATAGGGAAACTTTCTCCTACCCCTCTCAAATACTCGGTAATCAACATCAATGGTTTCCTTTGCGTCACCGCTCCAAGGAACTGAACGATGTTTGGATGCCGCAGCTTCACCAGCAAATTAACCTCATGCCTGAAATCTTGCCTGAAAACAAAGTCATATTCCCACCTTAAGCCGATTGTAAAAGATGCATGCGAATAGGTACTCTTGATATTCATGAAAATGAACAGGACTATCAATAATGAACAGGATATTCCCATCTTAGGCCGATTGTAAAAGATGCATGCGAAAAGATACTCTTGATATTCATGCAAATGAACAGGACTATCAGTAATGATAAAACCTCGTGCAAGACAGCATGTTTTGATGCAAAAGTAGGGAACACCGATCACTGACCGGATTGCCCCTGGTCAGATTGAAGCATCATGATTGAGCGAGACGATTTGAAAGAGTAAACTTCAATTGATCAGCGATCACATCCTTGGAATTACAATCTGATCGCTGATCAGACCATGAACTCATGACCCATGATTTTAAATAAGATTGAGGGTCTCACTAATGTTAAGCTCTCATTCCATAATACCTAGAGTTAAATCCATGAATTGCAGGTTAAACTTTACCTAAAAGACTGGTTAACCTCTAATTATCCCATGTTACCAGTCATCCAAGCCCCAAGCTCACCTCGCCCCAGATGATTGCCACCCAAGCTTGCTTCACCGCCATTCTCATCACCCAAGCTCAAGCCAGATGTTTGATTTACATAGATTTAGACTGAAAATTTGGATAATTTTTGTGGATTTCTATCTGATTGGCTAGATTTCATCAATTATCGATCAGATGACTGATCAGATCAATAGTTAGTGATCACTCCAATGATCAGATCATCTCAGTGATCAATAACCATTGATCGGATCACGATCAAACATTGGTTGATTGATCGAATCCATCAATCAACAAATATTTGCACATGATTAGTTTGATCTTATTGGATTGTCATTCCCCATGTAAAAGTTTACAAACAAAAGATAGAATGAATTAGAGAAAGATATATAACTTGAGATTAGTAGATATATGCCATCCTGAAATACTAATGTACTAAGCTGTCATCTCATCTGCCATATTATCTAAGTCCTAAAAGCTAGATCTTATGATGTTATTAACTTCCAAAAGTTAAATGCGTTATACTTATTTATTTATTTTTACTACTTTCTTCACTGTCATGTAATGGACCGAACAACTAGACATCCCAAAATACACTCCTGTAAATGTAAGTAAAAAACTTCTAGCGATATTCAATTGACTTAACTTATTTTCTTGACTCTTCTCTCATTCTCGAGCCTCATCTACCATCTCTTCCAACAGTGACTCTAGGGCAGAAATTCTCTAGTTCCATCAAAATCAATGCCCACTGAGGTAGAGTGCATGGGTCTCATGGCAGAACTAAAGCCTTAAACTCTAATTTTACTGAAATAAACTTTACACGGATGTTATCTAAGTCATTGAAACTAAAATAAACACAACTTCCTGACATTCTATTTTTCTTTGCATCTTATGACAATCCAAGGGACCACCATTGCAACTGGGAAATTCCCATGACAATATCAATTTTGAGCTGCAAAGAATTGACCAGAGAAAGAGCAAATGTAACCATACGTTACTAATCTGTCGTCAGATAGTGATGGAAGAATTCGTTTAACAGCAACTGGTGTTCCTCGCCAGCCAGCTTTCAATATTTCACCAAAAGAACCCTGAGAAACAAAAAAACATCCCAATTTCGAATAACCTCATTGGCAAAACTTGTTCTTCTTTATTGAACAGAAAAATATTAACAACGAACATAGAGATGGAGGACATACTTTTCCGATGATTAAGGAGGAAGAGAAGTCCAGCTCGGATGGATCGATTTCCCAGTCGCACTTGTTTGGTAGCGGAGGTGGAACTTGTTTTGGTTCAAAGTGGCTTCCACTTTGTCCCTATGTATTCATTTTTATACGTATCAGAAAATTGTAAATGCCAGCATTCAGCGAGGCTAATGCCTCCTGGACTGTAATCTTAATTCTGGATGTCGATGATAGAATAATTTTCTTAGATATTAGAGAATTTAAAAGATCGCAAATACAATCAAAGTAATAAAAGGAACGCGCGCATAAGAATGACAGAATTAAAAACCTATTTTTCTGAAGAAAAATAAAATCATATGAAACTAATGTAGAAAAACCGAAGAAGATTGAAATCGGAGAGGAGCGAAAAGGTAGAAACCCACGAAAGAGGAGCCGCCGTGTTTTTTAAGAAGCTCGATCACTTGCTTCTTCTTGGCGCCTTCGGCGTCGGCCAACGGCTGAAAGAAAAGAAACGCGGAAGGCGTCGGTTAGAAGCAAGAATGAAATTGAAATCGAATGATGTCGAAATAGAAGAAGAGCATCGACCGTGTTGCTCCAGCGATCTTGAGCGTTGACGTCGGCCTTAAAGTCGAGGAGGCAGCGCGCGACTTCGATCCAGCCGTGGAGCGATGCCACATGGAGCGGCGTACGGTTGTCGTAGTCCCTGGCGTTCACCAGGGAGGGATCCTCCTCCAGAAGCTTCCGAACGGCAGCCAAGTCGTTCTGGTGCGCGTGCCACAGGATCAGGGACGTCCGGCTCACCCTCGCTTTCTCCTTCTGCCTCTCGGTCGATCCCAGCCCCGACGACGGTGACGCACACGGCGATGACGACGAGGACGAGCCGGCCGCCTCACCCGCCTTCCCGTCCATTAGATGGAGCAAGCAATCGGAGATGCCGCAGCAAGTCGTCTCCCCTGCGCTCTTTCTGTCTCTTCTCTCTCTGACCCTCCTGGCGGTGCGGTTCACCAATTGCACGGCGACAGGTGGGAGAGACCCCCGCTGGCGCTTACTCATCCGGCGGGCCCCAACCCCAACTCCTCTGCACGTTACGAGATTTACCTCGGATTCGGAACCCCTCTCTCTAATGGGCCAGCCGGCACACCACGTTTCCTTCGTTTAATGGGCCTAAGGAATACATAACTGAAGAGAGTAGAAGGTTATTGACATGAATTTACTCCATGCTATCATGATTTTCCATTGTTTTTTTATCTGCACTCATTTGCCAGTTTTTACAGTAAGAGGATATCATCCAGCCCATTATGAAAAGCCCATTAAGGGCCTCTCCATCTTCTATAGAAACTAATGTAGTCGATCTTCTCTATTAATGCAACACACTATTCATGTCCATATGTTATCAGAGTAGGTTTTTCATTAGGGTTTAGTCTGAGCCGTCATCTAGGGCAGTAGAGTTTTCTCTTCCATGGCCCTTTTCTACTTTCACACTGACCCAGCTTATCTGCAACAGCAATGGAGCTGCTTGCCGCACATCATCTATTATTCTTTTGTTGTCGAGATCCACGTGCTTTTCTCTCTCCTCTTGGAGCTTGAACGAGATGCTGAGAAGCTTTTGCTCTTCTACCACCACCGCCGCTGCTGCCTTCTCTCTCTCCTCCCTCTTGGACAACAGCACCATCGGCTCTTGTCTCCACTCCGCTCGAGGAAGAACTCGAGACAGTGATTCCCATGATCCAGAACTTGGATTTTTTAAGATCTAGCAGCCTTTCTTCCAGCCCTACCTCTTGATCATTGCGCGAGATGAGATACCCTTGAAGAAGATCCAAGTCTTGGAAGGCTTTGACTATGAACTCTACTATATAAACAACATTAGTTGCATCCTCGTACGTCTTCTTCAAGGACTTTGTCTGCCACTACTTCAGGTTCTGCCCATGAGAGTGTCTTGGTAATGAAAATATGGACTCCATGTAGTGCCTAAAATGATCTTGAGTGTGTCTAGAATGATGCTTCTAAATGTTTGAATGAGGACTTAAGGGACTAATAAATGATTTTCACTTAACTTGAGAGTAATCACCTTAGTCTTACCTTGATGTAGAATTTTATGAAGTTCTTATTGATACTTGAAAAAGCTTATCAATGGTGTATTGACTGGCTAGATCAGTATTAATTGGACCCAAGATTCTAATAGTAATCAGTCCAAGAGTAAAATCAAAAATCTGGTTTTAAAGCAAAGTAAAAATCAGATTTATAGAAGTGAAAAACCGATTTGAAATAGAAACCAAATCAAACTTTAAATATATCAAAAAATGAATTTTCAATTAAACCAAATATATTTAAGTAGAACTAAAACAAATTTAAAGAAAACCAAATATATTTTAAACATAATTCAAACATATTTTAAATGAGATTAAATAGATTTTGTATATAAAAGTTAGTCTTGAAACCTTAACTAAAAAGGATAAATAATTTCAGATTTAGATGACAAATAAAAATATCATAAAATAAGAAGCAATCAAATTGGAAAATAAAAATAAAATTCGATTTTAGAAAACTAAAATATAAATAGATTGCAAATTGAAAATTTAGACATTCATTTTTTTGTTGTTTCTTTGGTGGAAAACCAAATTTAGAAAACTAAAACAAAAAACAAGTTGCCAAAAGAATGAGATTTAGAAGATCTCTTCCTTTTTGAAAAATTCAGAGAACTAAAAGAAGTTGAAAATTATGATTGTAAAAATCATCCCCTTTTAGAAATAATATTTGTAAAGTCAAAAAAAAAAGCAAATTCAAAGTTAAAAGTTCAAAAGCTCAATAGAACGAGAAAGAAAAAAATTCGGGAAGTGAATTTTGACTATTGAAAAACCTTTAATCTAGATTGATCCACATACCCCTTAAAACATAATTTTTTCCAAGCTTAGACCTTTTGGGGTTGATTTGTTTATGGAGATCGCTTGAGACACTAATTTAGAGAGATAGAAGTGCGCGTAAGACAGAGAATCTTTATCGTGAGAGAGAGAGAGAGAGAGAGAGAGAGAATCATCAACACAAGATCCTTCTTCTCCCCTTTTTTGTTTTGAAAAATGTGCATGACGTCAAGTGTGTAGAGAGCCTCTTATATATATATATATAAATCTTTTTTTTCAACACGTATGAGTATTGGGTTTTTGGGTTTTATGGTTGTTCTCCTTTTTTTGTTTTAAGGTAACTAAAAACAAAAGGAAAAAAAGACCATGAGATAATATTAAAAAAAATATGAAAATAAAATACAATACATTAAAAAATGGAAAATGGTTGTTTTTTATAGAAGGTCCATCCCCATGTGTGCAATAATTAGATGGAGATGAAGAATTAGTGCACAAGACAAAGATTGATGAGGAAGTAGATAAGATAGTGAACATGACAATTAAAATAAGTGATAACGACAAAGTGTGCAACAAAAAAATTAAGTGGAACTGATATCTAAAGTGGTGATGATTGTAGAAAAATTTGCATTCATTGGCATGGAGGTGACTATGCAAGTGGCTGCAAAATTGGTCATGCAGTTGTGGCTATAGAAGTGGTTCAAACAATGGACATCATGGCAGTTATGAAAGGGGAAGTGACGTCAATTATGGAAGTGATAACATAAATTTTGTACGTGCAAATACATGATTCTGTAGTATCATTATAATACCTATGAGTGGCTAATTCTGTTTTAATGTGTAAAGCCTCAATCTAAAGTGCTAAATGGGTTTTCTTAATAAAGCATAAATTTCTCTATAGGTTTCTCCATGAGGGACTAATGAACTTTCCTTTTTGCTGGGACAAGCAATGAAAGTAGGGTGCTCAAATTGGCAACACTGATCATAACTGCCTAATTCGTGGAATGGTCCATGGGATTGTCTAAAAGAGAGTGTCTCTAGGGGCTCAACACAACCAATCATTGCTTATGGTGCACCCAATCAATGGGTGTTGTAGCTTTCACCCTTTTCTCTTTGTCATGACCAATAGTCATGACATAATCATGAGTCTCTTGATATTTATCAAGCCTAGTCCAATGGCTAGCAATCAACCTATTATGATTTAAAGGCATCAAATGGCCAAAATTTTTCCAAATTTAAATCATGATAACTAATGATCCCAATGGAGTTTAGAGCTAAAATTTGGGATATTTTAGTCTTTTGTGATCTATCCATCTAAAGTTCCAATAAGAATAAAGAACACAAAAAATAGGGTTCTTGATGTTTTCTTGGTTGCTTCTAGAATTAGCTAGCTAGAGGAAAGAGAACAACTATCGATTGACCTTCTTGAATGAAAAATTGATTCTAGTGAGTTGCTTTCCTTTTCTATTTATTCGTTGTGTTGGATGAATGACACCAAGTACGGGGATGATGTACAAGCTCTCAAAAAGGTGATTGGAATAGGAGCACCATGAGGGTGAGTTCTTGACAACAATTTCATGGTTTGCATTTTTTTCATCTTTAGCCATTATTTCCTATTTGATCAATGAAATCCAAATCTTCAAAAGGATTTTTGGATGTTTTGGCTCGGACTGCCCCGTTCCTCATTTTCATATCGCATATTTTGTAAATCTCATCCATTTTCTTTATTAATTCCTCCATATGGATTTCACCATGACTCTTTACTATTCTGATGTTAAAAATTTTTTAGAGAGTTAAGTAAGTTTTTTCGATACATAATTTTTGTCTTTAACAATGAGAATTTTATGCTTATGAATGAACATGACGATAGATTCTGTAGAAGATACATTAGTGGTGACGTTAGTGGCAATGACTATGTAAATGGGGGGGGGGGGGCGCAATAACATAGAATTGTTGAAGTGAATGAGTAGTTGTGGAGGGCATAAGCATTTGCACAGGTTAGATGCACGTGTTGTACTAGTGCCATTTAACTTTGTTTATGTTAGGGATGTGTTCCCCATTCTATTCTTTAATTTAAACTTGGGCTCACGTGTTTGGGGCAATACCTTTTTTTGGCTAATGGTGAAACTTTGGAAATTTATGTGTTGGGATTCAGTATTTTAGCCTTTTCATTAACAAGTAGGGACATTATATCCACCCTCTAAAAAAACCCAACAACAATATAATTGAATAAAGGGAATAATATTCAAATTTAACTAAAAAAGATAAATGATATTATTTGAATTTTAGGCCCAAAAATAAAGACATATAATAAAATTAGAAAAAAAACTAAGAAAAATGTTTAGCCTATGAAAATAATAAATTTTTGAATTAGTTACTAAAGTGCATAATACCCTAATTTTTTGAATTATAAGAAAAAAAACTCTGACTTACAATATATATAATACATAACATGAAATACTAAAGAATGAAAATAGTAATAAAGAAAAATTATAACAAAGAAAAATTTAAATACACAACTACTATTGAAAAAGTTGTATATGACACTTACTAGCGATGTTACTTTTAGTTAGACATGAGTTTGATGATTTATATCTTAGCTCTATTGATATTATGAAATATTTTTAAGTTGAGTCAAAATGGTTTTAGGAAGGTATTTGTTCATGATTGCTGGAACTGACAGTTCAAACAACTTCTTGCATTGGCTTTAGAACATGGACACTGCTAAGAATAAGCTCTAGATAATTTATTTTTTGATATCTTATTTAATCATTTGAATATCATTACGATTATCTCATTATTATAATTAACATAGATGGTCCTAAAGATGAACATAAATGAATTATTTATATTTATGTTTCATCTTCAAAATATTGTTACATTTCTATATATTTGTGCTATTTATTTACCATTATTTAGATATTGTGATATTTATCTATTTCTACTAGTCTAAAATATCAATGTGTTTCTATCTTATATTTTATTTCTATCGTATTAATTTTATCTATTTCTGTATTTTACTTGATATTTAGATTTTATTCAAAATCATCTAATGACTAGTTTCTCTCTCTCTCTTATTTTTAGGCACCCTAAAAAAAGAAAGTATTTATAAATGAAGAAAAAACCCTAAAAACCCTAGATCCAATTTTTTTATTGCAGTTGGCTGAGAGATACCATTTTTCATTTTAAAATAAGGGTGTTCTACTCTCCTTCATAAAAAAATGGCGTTCAAGAAAATCTCTCTCACGATTAAGCTCTCTCTCTAGAAAAATCTCTACAACGAGTGCTCCATCCAACAACGATCTTCAAGAATCTGTCCTCCAATAAAGCTTCACTCACTAGATCAGTGTCATCACCCACTCCTGGTGGCGATTGCAATCTAGGCTTACTCTCTCTCTCTCTCTCTCTCTCTCTCTCTAGCACAATCAAGCATCTCTGATTCAAATCAAGTTCTTAGTGGGGTTTATAATAAATTTCATTTGTGTAGTATTGATTTTTTGGTCTAGAACAATTTAGCAATTGTTGTTTTCACGTTCTTGTTTTGGCTGGATCAACCAATACTTAACAATTCAAAATTTCACTCCGCTACAGACAATTTTTTCTCTTTTGTGTGCTACAAATTTCTCCAATTCTCAATTAGCTACATGTCCTTTTAATTTTTTTTCTTTGCCTTGTGTTTGCTACAAATTTCTTAGGTTCTTAGTTCTCAGTTCTCAGTTCACACAAACATATTTAGCTGATCATTCTAGGGGTAGTTAATATTATTTCATGTGCTTTCTTAAGACGTTGGATATCAAAGTCAAAGGTAGAAGAGAAAGTCAAAAGCATAAGTCGAAGAAAAATATAAGGTAGTTTCTATTTTTTTCTTTAGTGATATGGGTAAAAGTATGGTCGTTGAATGCATAAATTCACATTTCAAAAATAATTACTCAACTCATAAAACTTGAATTGAAATTTGGAAAAGTGGCGAGTCAAGGTTGAATCAACAAAGAGGAAGGTTAAACAGATTGAAATGAAGAAATATTTTTGGTGTTTTAGATAGTGAAAATGATCAATGAAAGGAAGAAGATGTACACTGATAACATGCTAAATAGACATGATAAAACATGATTATTGATGCATATTAAGGCATAAATGATTTCATTTCCATGCATGTTACCATATTTATGAGTATTTTTCTATCATTCGATGAAAAAGTTATTATAATCTCAAAAATACTTTAAATTAGGGATAAATATGATGATTTAAAGATAAATAATTTTATAACCCATCTTTACTTGAGATTATATATGTTTTTAAGTTAAAATAATGAGAGAAATCATTTTATAAACATTTATTTATATTTTCTTAAGTTAAAATCTTTGAAGAATAAATATATTTTTGAAATGGAAATTAAAAGTCTCATTATTTATTAATTTTGACTTTTTAGAATGATAGATAATTAAATTTTGGATCAAATGAAAGAAATTTGGATTAATTTGGAGTTATATATTGAAAGTTATGAATTTTCTAATTTTAGGGAATTTTATAGATTTTTTCTAAATTTATTTTTGATTTTTAAATGATAAAAAAATTTAAAAATGGCAAAAAAGGGGTTTACTTTTCCTGCGGGACCCACATGGATGCGACGTGGCACTCAGGGCCACATGGGAGAGCCACGCGGACCCACGCGAGCACTTGCGTGGCGCGATGTGATATATATATATATATCATATATCATATTGCTTAGGGTTATAGTACATATAAGCATTCCGTATTCGCAATTTTGTTAACCCTCATTTTTGCGCCGCATTATAAACTTGATATATTCCATTCATTTTATCAGTGTGGGACTAATTGACTCCTGTTTTAAGTGTGTAGGACACGTGGCTGAACGCGACGCGTTGGATTAAAAGGAACGCAGATCGTCACGCGTTGATGAAGTGGACACGAGGACCACCAGATCATCATCATCGCACATGTTTAATTAAAAGAGTTATAACGGTCAGGATTGAAACGCGCGCAACGCATCCTGACCGTCGGATCGCGATTCAACGGGAGCGATCTGATGCGTTTTATAACGCACACTAACGGGCTTCATCCGAGCGCTTCATCAAGGATTGGACAGCTGCGATATGATTGAAACGGTTCACGATGAACCGTTTCATCTGAATCGTCGATTGAAATCCATCGGACGGTTACGCCCAAATACCCTTTAAATAGAGATGTTCTTCCAATTTGTAAAGCATTCGAGAAAGAATCAATCCAATTGATCTCTTTAGACACTAACCTTCTTGAATCTCTCAATCCTATCCTCTTCTACACGCAATTCCGCATCCACTGAGGGTTTAATGTCGAGATTTGGCAGAATAGAGAGGGAGAAATCGACGCTTGAATCTCAACATCGCGGTTCTTTCAGATTTTCGATTAACAACGATTAATCGAGCTAATCCAATCGTAATTTGGGGTTAGTGGAGGCGGTTTTTACTAATCTTTCATCTACTTATGTTTAATTTTGATTTAGATTAGGAATTTAAGTTCAATTTCATTTAATTTTCGTCAAAATCGTGATTTTAAGTTTCGAAAAATCTCTCCCTATTTCAATCTTCAATTTCTCTGCAAAATCAAAGTCAAATTCGATGATTTTTGATTCCGTGGAAACATTTTGAAGTTCTCTTTCATGATCTACCATTTTCCCCAATTTCCATCGTCCGATTTGATCAAATTCGAAGAGATGATCATAAATTTCCTTATTTTCGTGTGGATTCGACCCTTATTTACCATTATACCCCTCAATTCAAATTAATTTCATCAAATTGGTAAGTTTGGACTTTGTTTTGACACGAGACCGTGTGAAATCGACGACCTCGCGGTCCCCGCTCGTCATACACACGAATGAAATTGATTGATCAAATTCTTCCAATTTCTTTTGGAAGATTGAAAACCTTTGATCAATGGTGGTAAAGTGATTTTTAGGGTTGGGAAATGAGAAAATATTGATAAAAAGATTAAAAAAGTAGAAAAAGATAGAAAATGATTCCAATCCAAGGATTCATGATAAAAATACACTTTAGTGATGCTCTCTAATCAAAACATACCTTCAAGAGCTTGTACATTTCACCTAGACTTGGTGTCTTGCATCCAACACGAAGAATGAAAAGAAAAGAAAAAACTCACTAAAAAATTGATATTCCATATGTGAAGAATGAGCAATCGCCTCCTTCTTTCGATTTTGGCTAGCCAATGCTAGAGGCCGAAAAGAAGCATTAAGAACCCTATTCTTTTTTGTTCAGAACTTAAATCATCCCGTAACAGATTTCGTAGAGCTTGAAATGACAATCATGCCCATTAAATTTCAGCCCCTAACTCCTTCAATATGGTTGGATATTGAGCTTTTAATTTCGATAAATCTGAACTGTTGATTTCATTTCTTTGTCCTCAAATTGTGTTGATCAATGCGCTCTGGTCAATTCGCTTCGGTCCACTCGCGACGGTCAACAGCAAGCACTTAAAAAAATTTACCTTCTCTCTCATCTCTTCTCTCTTTTCTAAGTGGGATGGCGAAAAAGCGTGGAGGACATGCACTAGAGAGAGCGAGCGGGGGCGGGTTTCTCATGTGTGACAAAGATGAGAGAAGAAGGGCCGAGAAAGGGAGAAGAGACTCTCTCTCTCTCTTCTTTGCGTTCACTCGCGAGAAAGCGCGGATCGGAAGGAAAGAGAGAGAGCGAAATGGAGAAAGAAGGGAGATAAGTGGTGCGGAAATTTCTGTGCATGAGGGAGAAGAGGAAGATGAAGGAAACGATGAGGGTGGAAGAGGAGGAAGAGACAAGAGAGGGAAGAAGAAAGTGTGACAGAAATAGAGAGCATTCAAGAGGAAGAGAGATCGTGGGAGAGTGAAAGAAATAGAGAGAGATAGAGAGAGGTTGCAGGGCGAGAGAAAGAAATAGAGAAAGAGATCACAGACGAGAGGGAGAGCGATCGGGAGAGAGAGAGAGAGAGAAAGACATCGCAGGAGAGAGGGAGAGCGATTAGAAGGGAGAGAGAAATAGATATAGAGAAAGATTCGGGGGAGAGGGAGAGTAATCGGGAGAGAGAGATTCGGAAGAGAGAGGGAGAGCGATCGGGAGAGAGTGAGAGAGTGAGAGAGAGTCTCTCTCAGGAAACGCCTTAGTGACTATGCTAGGTCCGTCCTCCAGCGACCCGTCACAAGAATTCACGCACCCCTAGCTAGAGGGACGAATTTTAGAATCGATTCCCATATCATGAGTATGCTTCTTATCTTCCATGGTAAACCTTCCGAAGATCCATATAGACACGTAGACGAGCTTTCCCAAGTCTTTGAGATAAATCACCTTCAAAATGTCCCTGCCGACACAATGAAGATGAAACTCTTTCCCGCTCCCTTAGAGATCGAGCCAAAGATTGGTTTTTAAAATTAGGGAAAGAATTCACTAGTTAGACCGAGATGGAGGATGAGTTTTTGCGAAAATACTATTCCGTAGGGAAAACCACCTCCGTCTGAAAAGCCATCCGCGAGTTTACCCAAGGCTCGAGTGAAACCTTCCATGAGACCTGGGAGCGATTAAGAAATCTTACGAGAGAGTGTCCATACCATGGAGTGTCTAACCATGAACTAACGCAAATATTTTATGACAGGTTAGGTCCGCAAGATAGATATCTTTTGGATGCAGCAAGTGGCGGCACCTTCATGAGCAAGTACGAAGACAACGCGATGGAACTCATCGAGATGGTGGCGGAATAGAGTCACCATAATGCGGCGAAACCATTTGGAAGAGGTGCAATGCCAAATACGATCGACGCCAAATCCATGGAGACGAGGGATGCTCCTTGAGCGAATCGGCAAAAATGGCGGAAGTGCAGAATTTACTACTGGACCGACTTAACATCCGCAACGGTTCCAAAGGACTCGTCCCCGTCTCACTTCGAGAAACGTCACCATGTGCAACTTGCTCAAGATTTGACTATGTTGAATTAGATTGCCCCGTGAAGGCAATTCAAGGGCAAAACACATTTAGACAAGGTCCATTGAGAGGACCGACTCAATAGGGACAACCAAATTTTCTAGGTACATACCCTAACTACTATAATACCCTATGTTTTTAACAATTCTTCGCAGAATAACGGATTTGGGAGGAACAACGATCAATCCTATCCTCTCGTCATACAATGGTCAGCAACAACATCAACAATCTTACTCTAATCAAAGACAGTCGTCGTTTGTCTCGCCGACTCAACCGCAAGCCTTCCGCAAGCTCCACGCTAGACCGCGCCGGCATTCGACCCGATCCTCGGCACTATCTCGCAATTAATGGAACAAATGACAAGGATAACTCACGCGTGGATGAAAGTCAGGACTTCAGTCAAGACAAACGTCCAACGGACGACTGACAAAAAGGGTAAGCAAGTAACATTTACTGACCAATTACCCTTGCAGGCCACAGTAAACCCCGGGAATCAAGGGACCTTGTTGAGCCAGACGCACAGCATTAACCATGTACACATCGGCGAGAAATCCGTGGAAACAACATTAGCCATATCAAGCCCTCGAAATGGAAAAGCCCTACCGGATCCATACAAGGATCACCCTATCCACCAAGGCTAGAATGAAGAAAAGAAACACCAATTATTGTCGAGCAAGACAGTGATTCAGAGGATGAGGAAGAACAGGTTACGACTGAACCTAACCCCGACAAATACAAGCCTCCTATGCCTTATCCTCAAGCCCTTAATAGAGCCCAAAGCCAAGAATAGTGAAACCGAGGACCATCTACTGGACGCCTTTAAAAAGGTGACCATAGCCATTCCTTTGATAGATGCCATCAAACATATCCCTTCTTATGCTAAATTTCTTAAAGGTATATGTACTCCCCATAGAAACCCTAAAAGGATCCAACTTAGTGAGACGGTGAGCTCCATCATGATGAATGTCTTACCGATTAAAAAGAGAGATCCAGGAGCACCCATGATTACGAGTAATATAGGAGGAATGTCCTTCACTAGATCCCTTCTAGATACAGGAGCTAGTATTAACATCCTCCCTAAAGTCGTATTTGATCGTCATCGTGTAGGGGAGCTACAACCTTTCCTAGTAGAGCTATACTTAGCCAATGGATCAGTTAAGAAACCCCATGGACTAGTAGAAGATGTCATCGTAAGAATAGAAGACTGTTATTTCCCGGGAGATTTCCTAGTGGTCGACATGAAAATGACTAAGGTGCTGAGCCAAGCCCCGATCATCTTAGGACAACCCTTCCTAGCTAACGCAAAAGCCGTTACTGGCTGGGGGAAAGGAGAAGTAATTCTCAAGGTGGGAGAGCACACCGTGAAGGTCGACATCAACAAGCTTATGAAATACCCTTCACAAGCTTCCGAAGACTTGGGCGCCATCGACTTCGCCGATGACCAGGATATTGATGCCTGCATTGAAGAAGTAATGATGAGGAAGCAAGATTTGAGGAGCTACCAATGGACAAGCCTTCCTTGGACCTCAAAGCTCTCCCATCAACACTCAAGTACGCCTTCCTTGATGAAGAAAAAGCAAAGCCGGTGATCATTTCGTCCTTGCTGGATATAAAGCAGGAGGAAAAATTGCTGGAAGTATTAAGGAAAAATGAAGAAACAATCGGATGGACCTTGACGGACTTAAAAGGGTTGGACCCTTCACTATGCACTCATTGCATCTTCCTAGAGGATGAGTCAAGACCCGTCAGGGAAGCCCAAAGACGACTCAACCCAAAGGTATGGGAGGCCGTGAAAGAAGAAATTCTTAAATGGCTAAACGCAGAAATAATCTACCCCATATCCGATAGCCAATGGGTGAGTCCGGTACACGTTGTTCCAAAGAAATCCGGAGTAACGGTCATGGTGAACGAGAAAGGCAAGGAAATCTAGACACGCCTTCCGACGAAATGGAGAGTCTGCATCGACTACCAGAAGCTGAACTCCGCGACCAAGAAGGACCACTATCCACTCCCGTTCATTGACCAAATCTTGGACCGACTGGCATGATCAAGTTACTTCTGCTTCCTCGATGGATATTCAGGCTATAATCAGATCGCTATTCATCCCAACGTTCAAATGCCCTTTTGGCACCTTCGCCTTCTGACGCATGCCATTCGGATTGTGCAACGCCCCCGTGACCTTTCAACGATGCATGACGGCAATCTTCTCTGACTTTCTTGGCGACAGTTTAGAAGTTTTTATGGACGACTTTAGCGTCTTTAGAAATGATTTTGAGAGTTGTCTCGCTCACCTGACGAAGATACTGGAGGTATGCATTAGGAAACGACTGGTGCTTAGCTGGGAGAAATCCCACTTCATGGTACGAGAGGGAGTAGTGCTCGGGCATATAGTCTTGGGCAAAGGACTAGAGGTAGAAAAGGCCAAGATAGAGGTCATCCAAAACCTCCCTCTACCAGGTACCAATAGAGATTTGAGGAGCTTTCTCGAGCACGTCGACTTCTATCGAAGATTCATCCAGGACTTTGCTAAAGTCTCCAAGCCACTCACCACCCTTCTTTGCAAAGACAAAGACTTCATCATCGATGAAGAAGGGAAGCGTGCATTCACGATGTTGAAGCAAGCATTGATCAAGGCACCGATACTTTCAAAGTCCTAATTGGGACTTACCCTTTCAAGATCATGTGCGATGCTTCGGACTACGCGGTGGGAAAGGTCTTGGGGCAACGACTTGAGAAGAAGCCGAAAGACCATCTGCTATGCAAGTAAGACCCTCATCGATGCTCAAATAAACTATACAACTACGAAGAAAGAGCTTTTGGCGGTGGTCTAGGCTTTCAAGAAGTTCTGGCCGTACATCTTGGGGAGCAAGATCATCATCTACACTGATCATGTGGCCTTAAAATACTTGCTCTGCAAGAAAGAGGCCAAACCACAACTTATACGATGGCTGCTGCTCCTTCAAGAATTCGACTTAGAGATAAAAGACAAGAAGGGCAGTGAAAACTTGGTGGTAGACCACTTATCGCGTCTCCGCATCTTAGGAGGAGGAGACATCGGTGACACATTCCGAGACGAGCATCTCCTTTCCATCTCGAGTCACGCCCCCTCGTACGCTCACATCGTCAACTTCATCATCACTGGATCGATCCCGGAGCACTGGAATTGGCATAAAAAAGATAAGTTCTTCCATGAGCTCAGTACTACTTTTGGGAAGAACTTCTTCTATTCCACCGAGGATACGACCAGATCATCCAACGATGCATACCAAAATAGGAGCAAGGAGATATCCTAGCGATGTGTCACTCATCGACGTGCGGAGGACAGTTTCGCGGCACGCAAGACCGCAAACAAGATCTTGCAGAGCGACGATGAAGTTATCAATTTACTCATTTTAAACCATGATAAAATACATTTATGATTATATTTTTAGTAAGAAATGCATAAAATGCATGATATTAATGCATGAAATTGCATGTTATCATTTAGCAATTTAGTTTTTATCGTTCTTATCTTTCAAATTTATTTATTTTTTCTCATTAATTTAAATTGAATTTTCTTTTATATTATTACCTTGAGTAAGGTTTGATGGATATTATGTGGCATATAAGCCAATCACATTTCCAGGTATCTCCTTAATGTTTATTGAAATAAATTTTAATCCTTGTCATCCTTATGTGATGATTTTAATGAGTTCATGAGAAACTGCAATGACTAAGTGAATTGTGATGAGATCATAATACAGTGATCACTAGTCTTTAAACATATGTTCTAAACATTCCTATTCGTGGGATATTTGAGAAGGACATTTGATGGAGAATTATGTTAAAACATGAACACAAGGGTTCTAAGTGAACCTATCCTCCTCCTCCTCCTCCTCCATATCCATCAACTTGAGAAATTATCCATTTATTAAATGGATGAAGAAGACCTCTCTAAATAATTAAAGAGAGTGTAGATCTTAAGGGATTTATTTTCCCTCCCTTCCCTATTTTATACTGATCTAAAGATTGACTTGGTCAAGGCATTTAACCCTTATCTTTAGAAACCTAGAATTCCTTGAGTGGACCAAGTCAACCACCTTTTACCTTTGATATAGGTTCCTTATTTTCCAAACCTTCTCCACCATATCATAGGTACCTTATATCATTTTAATTAATGATCTCAAAAGAAAATCAGTAGGAAACCTCTTTGAATTCCATCCCTTTATTTCTTTGAAACCACCCTTAGTTAGAATTTTAAGAGAGATCTATATATTAATTACATATGGAAGACATTATCTTCTTGTTATACTTCAAGACAAAGTCGGGCATGATTGCACCTAGAACCAAGACTGATCAAGCACTTTTATCTTCAAGATAAAATGAAGACAGCCTATGTGATAAAAATCAACTAAAGGAAAATCATCGTATTGACATCAAGCTCACACTTCTCCTGTTTAGATCATCAAAAGATGAAGCAGATCACAAGTTTAAGTTGGTGACTCATATTCACCGACCGTATTCTTACACTGTACCCTATGGAAGGTTCCCGAAGAAGGTTGATTTGTGGACGACTGATGGAGAGTTTGTGAGAGAATTCTGTGACCTTCCTCTTGCAGAAGATATTCCAATTGCCTCCAGTAGTGTCTGGAAAGGGAAGCGTTCGATTAATTAGAGACCTGATAAATCTTCAACAATCTACTGGGTTGAAACACGAGATGGAGGAAATGTAACAATCGAAGCATCTCCCCGTGATGTGATCTACATTGAGCCTGTTGAGCTGTCAGTTGGTGAGAAACCAGAGGGGTTACTCAATCTTGACCTTCGATATGGCGGAATCTATTGGTGTGATGAATCATTAGCAATGGTATACAAGTCATGGTATCAACAAGACGTGTGAGAACGTGGGTCACTTCTCCGAACAACGAGGATGTGAAACCCCGGCTACTGTTTGACAGCTCATCCGAAGATCTTTACTTCGATCCAGGAATTCCCATGCTGAGGAGAACAACGCAAGGGAATCACGTTATTACCAAAATAAAAGGATCATAACGATAATGATGAAACTCATTCACGAAGAAGTATCGTCAAAGCGGAATCTCTCCACGTCGCCACCGTACGCGATAATCCGACGACGAAATGTCATCTCTGCTTCCTGTTGGTCCTCGAGCCGATTCTTGCAACTGAAGCTCAGAGAATCGGAAAGACACATATCTTCTTTTATCAATGCCTGCCTTCTGCCGATCTCAAGTCATCGATACCTGCAGAAAATAAGTCAACACATTGAAGATACCCTTGACGAAACATCTCGAGCGCCTCTCCAGCACCTTCTCGAGTCAAAGACTGGAAGACCGCCATCATCGTCGTCAATTATTCTCTGCCCACCCTTATCGTTATTCTGGCCAATAAAGAAGCTAAACGACGAAAAACCGAAAGCAGACTTTCGGTGAAACGGAACGCAGCAGAAGAACTTACCTGTTGCCTCTTCAACTGTCCTTGGAGGCTCGTGAAGAGACAAAAGCCTTCCATGATACAAGCAAGATAAGTCCGATGACAGGATCGGCTTTGAAGGAGTAAATCGCGAGGAACTAACCACCTACTCACTTTCTGTCATTGACGCGCTCATCATCTCTGATTAACTTATCGTCCCAGCATATTCTGGCATGCTACCTGCCTATTCCTTACCTGCTGATCAACCGAGGACATCGAGAGATAAAAGTCAGGTCAACCCGTCAATTACAAGATCGTGAAACGACACTATAAATGATTCTGAGGGTTACGATGTGAGACGCGCTAACGAAGACGGAACTTCAGGAAAGTTGTACCTGATCCAATTCCGTGAACGCCTCGTGACGACACCCCCAAACCGTCGATTTCATCACGGGATGAGAGTATCATTAGACGATCATCGTGATACCACCAAGAGACGGAAATTTTCCGAAACGGCACAACTGTCATCAGTGGACAGTAACCACCGCAACACGACTTCTCGCCTCAACTTCCTTTCTCTGTCTCTATAAAACACAGATTGTAAGACGGAAAAGTAGTTTTTTGAATGAAAAGTTTGGTTACTCTTGGTTACTTTACCTTTGTGTTCGTGTTCTTCCCTATGCCTCTCCCCATAATCCTCCTCTCCGAGTTCTATCTCCCTCTCTATTCTCCCCCTCTTCTATCCTCTTTCATCCATTCCACGTTCAAAACAAAACGACAGAAATTATTTGGATCGTTCGGTAATTCTCGAGCGTCACAATCACGTCAATCTCAGTCAATATCCTCTCAACTTTAAGAGTGAACGGTAGTTAATATCTTAAGTCCAACATCCTCTCAACATCTCCTTATCATAATTTCTATATTCATAATCTCTCGTTCCTTCTCTTCTCTCTTCCCATCATCCACTATTTTATATTATATAATATAATATCTTCATCACGTCCACATCCTTGTTTTCTCTTTATATACTATATATACAATCACTATTTTATCACTGATTACACATTCTCCATTTTCTATTTCTCTATATTATCTTCTCTAATATCCTATCATCTATCTCCACTTGGCCATGGTATGCCTAAAGGAATGAGATGAGATGAAATCCTTGGCCATGGTAGTGGAAATATCAGAGAAGGAATTCACGATAATTTTATATATGCATCAATAATAACTTGAGTGACCGATTAGGGTTTAAAAATTGACCATACTCTAAGTTATTTATGTGTCTCATGCGGATGAAGGATTATACATACATGGTAGTAGATGACGAAAAGGTTCTATAAGGGAGTTCTTATATACTCTATATCTTCAAAGTACGTGATGTAGCTGGGCACCCAACTGGCAAACAACCCAACCTATCGATTGGGTTAAATCTATCATTGATTAATTAATATATATGTTGATGTGGATAATTAATTAAGTTTGACCAATAAGGTGTTATTGGGTCTATGGAGTATTAACTATTGAGATATATAGACCTAGAGGGTCACACACATAAGGTGTATGGATGTTGGTGGATATAATTATGAGAGTTGTATGAAAAGTTCACATACCAAATGTTTATAAATAAGGAGAGAATGACCAAAACTCAAAGTGGCCATGCAAGCCTTGCAGGAATTCTC
The DNA here is from genome assembly GCA_024174645.1 of Lemna minuta. Lineage (NCBI taxonomy): Eukaryota > Viridiplantae > Streptophyta > Magnoliopsida > Alismatales > Araceae > Lemna > Lemna minuta. The sequence goes on along the minus strand of CM044102.1, from coordinate 83,516 downwards.
TCCTTTCTTCTCTTTCTCTCTTGGTGAAGAGTTTTGAAGAGGAGATCTAACCATCCGGAGACCCCGTCGATACTGCTAGAGCTAAACACTTGAATAGCTTCAAGAAATTTTTCAAGAAAACCCTATAAGTATGTCTTCTCTTACATACCAGATGATAGGATAATATATTTTTGGTAGCTTGGTGTTTTAAATGTCCAATTCAATGTATTTTGCAATATTCGATGTCTTGATCAAAATTTTGGAGCGCTTATTAACCTCAAATCCCAACAAGCTTTTCTTAAGAATCAAGGATAATAAGGAGCACTCCTATTCCCTTCTATATTAATACATTGTCTTGACTCCGTGCGAGTTGTACTTACCCGTGAGGGTAAGGGGAAGAATCCTAATGAATAATAGCTAGATGAGATGAGTCTATAGGGTTGATTAGAAATTCAACTCAAGGCATATTTCTTCTTCACATTACAAGATCACACGGAGCATGTGTGAACCGGTGACTAGACTCAAAGACTTCAGAGAGGCAAGCCAGCCCGAAGAGGAGTATGGAGCGGCACGTGGATCTCTAGGAGTTGACATGTGGGAGATGGGAGAAGCAACAACGAAGAGAGGTTATTTACTGAGAGGTCGAGTTTGAACTTTGATGTAACTATCTCAACCAATTAGTAATTGCTTCTGGGGGATTAACAAGATGATGAGAGACTCTTTGGGGGACTATCTCCTCTCAGGACTAGCACCAAGGTTTTGGATACCTTGTCCAGTATAAAAAAAATCTGGTGTATAAGCTGATGAGAGCATAAAAATGATTGTAAGTACTCATAAAATTCTCTTACATGATTTCATTAAACTCTTAAATATGATATTACACCCACCATTTCATGATGGAAAATATAATTTTCTACATAAATGTTGATTCTTTATTTCAGGAAAATTTAACAAATAGTCGATGAGAACATCTTCTAAAGTGAAAAATTTGAAGGAATGAGCATATTTCAAGTGCCCTTTAAAGAATAAAAGGAGGCCCATTGATGCTACTCGAGGGAGGGATGCTAAAAAGAGAAAGGAGGATAACTTTTGCTCTCTTTTGTGTCTTTTTCTCCTTCTTCTTCCTCTTCTTTTGCTACTTCTCTCTCTCTTAGGGTTATCAATTTTTTTTCAATGTTCTCCTCATTAGAAGGATATAGAAAAAGGATTGGAAGTTAAATGTTGTTTTCCTTTTTAGTTGTGTTTTCTCATTTTGTCATCTATATTCTCTATTCTTAGTCACATCTTCTCTCTTTTCTGACATGCTCTCCTTTTTTCGCCGGTAAACACTCCCTCTCTTCCGATTCCCCCTTCTTTAAATCTCAGAATCCCCCTCTAGAATGCTCTCTCCCTACTTCAAACTCTCTTGCACTCCTGGTTTTCACATTTTCAGCATTCTCTCTCTCCAAATTCTACTCTCTCTCTCTTCTATCTTCCATTGTTCATTTCTTTTCGCCCTCCTTGTCTTACCCTCTTGCTAACATTTCCCCTCCTTAACCTCATCATCGATCTCCCACTTTATTTTTTTCCCTCTCTTTCTCAATCTCTCCCCTTCTTACTCTCAGTTACCGCTTCTTTCATGATGTCTATTTCACAATTTCTCCCTCTTTCTCCTCATCGATCCATCCTTCATTCTTGCTCTATCACTCATCCACTCTATGTGACAATCTCCTCCCTCTTCTCTAACACTCTCTCACCTTCTTACCTTCCCTCGTCAGTTCGCTCCTCTTGCTCTTAGTCTTCTCTTGATTACACTCTATTTCTTCTATTGTATAGATTTTGCACTTACACACTCGCCCTTTCATTTTCTCATTTCCCTGAATTTTTCACTCCCTCATCATCAATCTCTCTCCTCCTCACTCTTGCTCGCTCTTTCTCTCTTCAAAGCCCTCTCTCTTCCTCTCTCTTGACCATTGTAATTCTTCATCTACGGCTCTTCGGTGATTTATTTTCCATCTTTGGCAATCCAACTCTTAATCCCTCTCCCTCTTGAATTCTTTCTCATCCTTCTCAATCATTCTCTCTTGCCAATTCCCTGTAACCCTAGTTAGCTTTCTCCCTTTCTTGTGTAATTTTTTGATTCTACGCTCTTTCTATCTCTACAAGCCCTTTGGGGATCTTCCTTTCTTACCTCCTATCTCTATCTCTCTCTCAACCTCCATTTTCTCTCTCTACCAAATGCTAGCTAGCAATTCACTCTTATACTAAATAGTCATTACTAATGCTCTCCCTCACCATCTTCCATACCCACTCCATTTCTTTATTTATGTCTCTATATTTCTGCTCTCTAGATTTTTGCTGTCTACATTTCTCTCTCCCTCATTCTCACCTCCTCTCTCTCCAATCTCTCTAGTTCTAGACTCTTTCTCTTAACTTTTCTCTTTCAATATATCTCTCACTCTCTCTATCTTCTTTAACACTGATTCCCTTGCTTTCTCACTCTTTTGATTTCTTCCTTTTCTCTTCATTTAGATTCCTTCAATTCATAGTTCCTAGATTATAAGTAGTAAATTTGACAAGCTTGAACATGGGACGACTTTGAGCTCAACACAAGCGATGTGAGAATTTGTGTGGATAATCAATGAATTACTAAAAGATTTAGAAAAACATAAATATTCAAAGGAAAATAATTCACCCCTTCTTAGAAAATTCACAATTCAATTAGGGTTTTTCAGTTACTACATAGATAATATTTGAATTTAACTTAAAATGATATAAATATATTTTTTAAATGTAAAAATAATTACCTTATGGCCTTAAAGGGATAATAATAATAAATTCAATAGTAAAAGGTATATATAAAATCTTTATTTGATATAAATCAAATATTCATAAAATAAAGTTGATGGACTTAAAAAAGTTAAATAGGATTTGATTATAATTCTAGAAATTAAAAGTCAACTTGAAAATGCTGAAAATAAAATTCAACATTTAGCGTATGTATACAATGACTTATAAACCTCGAGTAAAGAAACAAAACATGAAATCTTGAAACTAGAATAGAACTCATTGAAGTGTAGGTTCCATACCTTTACTAAATGAGGTTATATGTTGAAGAAAGAACGTGACATAAATGAGAAAACCCAATACGGTGGTGAAACTAACTACAGGGGGGGTGAATTAGTTAGTTGTGCTTCTATTGATCTTTTTCAATCTTTTAGATGATTCATAATTTATGTAGCACTCTTCGCTTTGCCTCACAGTGCTCAAGTGATTTATACTGGTTGGGGGACCTAATGTCCCTTACTCCAGTCCCGAGTACCCTTGCCTCGGAGCCTCCTATCTTACCAAAGCAAACCTAATCCTCTCACCCTTCAAATAAGTGAAGGACAATGTTCAAATACAAGGATTTATATTTGCCCCCAACGGAAAACCTAACACTCACCTTTACCTGTCCCTACGGCACTACCCTCTAGGCCTTGACCTCCTCGGCTCCCGGACGCCCTAACTCCCTTAGGCCGATCTCCACACGATCACTCGTCCCTTCAGGCCCTGTCATGCCTCTTCCGCTAGTACCGCCGACCTCCGGTAAAATGAGACCTTGTCTTCAGGCTCCACTCGGTCTTCCCACTTCGAAGGCTTGACTCCTTCTCGTCTCAACGAATGAGACGCTCACGTCCTCCAAATGTGTGAATGAATATATGAATATGTTTATCTGACTGCTGCTATCTATATGAATTGATCTTCTTATCAGGGTTAACTTTTTAATAAAGTTGACTTTTTTGACAAAGGTTGACTTTATGCTAAAGTTGACTTTTCTAACAAAAGGTTGACTTTCTACTCAAGTTGACTTTTCTGCTAAAGGTTAACTTTCTTCTAAAGGTTGACTTTTTTGACAAAGGTTGAATTTATGTTAAAGTTGAATTTTTTTTACAAAGGTTGACTTTCTGCTAAAGTTGACTTTTCTACTAAAGGTTAATTGATGTAGGATATTTTGGGATGATGAAATGCAAGAAGATAATGATATAAGTATATAAATATGATGGAGAAATGAATGAGATATAATATGAATATCTACTAAAATTATTTATGAAATAATCCTATAATTGAATGAGGACCTATGAATGATATCACTATGAAATGAAGTTATAAGTCAGTGAGAATATAGTGTAGAATAATTAAAAAATATGAAGAGATATGATGATATTAGTAAAGACGATAAGATGAGTATGAAGAGAACAGATGAAATGAAAAGATAATATATATATATATATATATATATATATATATAGTTATATATTACTAATGAATAAGATTAATTCTTATGGTAATTATTTAGTGTGGAGGTGAAAATAATATTGATAGTATGAAAGATTATAAGCATATATCAAGGAATATATGGAGGAAGATGAATCAGGTAGAAGATTATAAGAGAAGGGAATATGTTTAAGGTTGTGAAGAGAAGAAGTATGGATGAAATGACAATATTTCGGTTAAGGGGAGAAGAATATAGATACTGATAGGAATATTAGGCAATAATAGGATGATGATGGGGTTATCTAATATATGATAATTTCGGATAGCAGTGAGATGATATAGAGAATAGATGGAATAAGAGACCAATGTTGAACCTATGATTTCAAGATAGGAACTATCGTTTCACGGAATTAGAGATAGAGGATTATACCTTGAGAATGATGTGAAGAAGATGCTCCTCGAAATCCAAACACGATCCAATGGATTTCTGTTTGCTTCCTGTTTTGAAAATGGATGAAAGAGGAAAGAACACGAGGGAGAAAAGAGAGGGAGATAGAATCTCGGAGAGAGGTCGTGGAAGGGAGACACGGGAAGGACAATAACACACGAACACAATGAATTAACACTGAAGAAGAGTAACTCATTAATCAATAACAACATCCATTTTTTTCTCTTACATTTGCCTCTTTATAGAGTAGAAAAGATGGAGAAGTCACGCATCGGAGGCGTCTGATCGAGATCCAACGACGATGGTTTCAAGGCATTTTATAACGCGCGTCGACGTGGCTTCATGTTGTGCATCCATCTGCAATCCCACGGATGGGACTTAACAATAACGGTTCGCGATCAACCGTTTCATCAAAGCTGTTGATCGATTTCATCAGACGGTTACGCCCTAATACCCTATAAATTGAGATGTTCTTCCGATTTGTAAAGCATTTGAGAGCAATTCAATCAAATTGGACTATTTAGACACTTAATCTCTTGAATTTCTTGATCCCAATCGCTTCTAGACTCAATTTTGCATCCACGAAGTGCTTAAGATCAAGATTTGGGCGAAAGACGAGGAAGAAATTGACGCTTGAACTCCACGAATCGTGATTTTTGGATTTTGATGAATAGCCTTGATTCCGGCGATTAATTGGGTTAATCCAATCGCAATTGTGGGTTAGTAGAAGCGGTTTTGCCTAATCTATCGTCTATTAGTGTTTAATTTCTGTTTAGATTAGTAATTTTGAGTTAATGTCATTTTATTTTTGTTAATATCGTTCTTCTGATTTTTGGAAATAACCCCTCACTTCAATCTTCAATTTCTCCTTGGAATCAAAGTCAAAATTGATGATTTTTTATTTCGTGGAATCGTCTTGGAGTTCTCTTTCATAAAATACCATTTTCCCCAATTTCTATCATCGATTGATCGTCCGATTTGATCAAATTCAAAGAGATCATAAAGAATTTCCCTAATTCCCTGTGGATTTGACCCATATTTACCATTATACCCCTCAATTCGAGATATTTGCATAAAATTGGTAAGTTTGGAATTATTTTTGACACAAGACCGTGTGCAATTGACAACCTCGCAGTCTCGTTCCGTCACTATTCTAAGGTATGATTCAATGGACTAATTAGATCTCACTGGGGACTAATTAATCAGAGAATGAATTCATTTCAATCAATGAAGTTAGAACAATAAGTAGAATTATAATTAAACTAACTTTAATATACCTTGAAATAAACTAGTTAAATGGAACCACTTAACCTTCACTGTATATCCAAATGGAGCTTACCAACATCAAGACTACTTCACTGCACAAGATGAGGTTAGAGCAACAAATATAGATTTATCTAATCTAAATTTAATATGCTTTGATGTAGACTAATTTAATGAACAACCGAGAATTCACTGTATAGCTGATTATATTAAAAATACTCACCAATCTGAAAGTAGATCCACTGCAGAGACTGAGGTTAGATCAACAACTACTAATTATACATAAATCTATATAAACAATTAAAAATGAGAATAACTAATGACTACATAGATTATTTAGAAGCACTGACTAACGATTTAGATAAATAGATTGAACTTAATTCAAAAGGTAGAGTAGACTTATGATTGATTCGATAAGATATATAACTGAATTGAGAAACAACGAGTGTTAAAAATCAGATAATAGATTTAAAAAATAAAATGATTCACCGGATATACGTAAAATAGAATGCTTCGGACAACTAACAAACGCTTCAGATTAAGATTAATACGATGAATGATTTGAAGATAGAATATCACCAATAAACTGAAGATACAACAGATTGAGGAATAACAATGAGGGAGAGATCGATGAGATAGGGAAAACAAGAAGAGTTAGATTTTTTAATGTCCAAAATCAGAGGAAATAGAAATAACACAAACTTAAGAGTTAAGATGAGAAGAGTGACCACGAGGACTTCTTGATATCAAAAGATTTCAGACAAAGTCACTTCAAATCTACGTAGAGAATGGTTTCCGTCTGTTGCTATGAGACTGGAGAGGAGAGATGCACAGATCGTCGTCTTCCTGATCACAAGAACCCAGAAAATGCGTTTTCGCCCTTTCAATCTCCATATGCTTTCTTCATCTTGCGATTTCTTCAACTTCAAATCTCACAAAAGAGGAAAGCCTTAACCCTAGAAACGAGAAAGCTGATCTGTGCATCTCTTCTACGATCTGTGCATCTCAATAGTTGAAGAAACAAACGAGTCGTAGAAGAGTAAGATGGTAGTTCAGATGATGAGGAAGAACGGGTGCGAGCGGAGCTAAATCCTGATACATACAAACCACCCATACCTTACCCTCAAGCATTGAGCAAGCCTAAAGCTAAGGTTAGTGAATATGATGATCATTTATTAGAAGCCTTCCAAAAGGTGACCATTACCATCCCTTTAGTAGATGCCATTAACCATATACCTGATAACATGCATTTATAACTTAAATTCTTATCCTAATTAACTCATATTCATGCTTATTTGATGAGAATATGATGCATGTTATCATACTTTTTAGGAATTTTCTCCATTGGTATGTCATTTCACTAAAGTTGATATTTATGCATAAATTAGGGATAATTTCATGCTTAATAGATGATTAATCTTTTGTTAAGTTTAAATTAGTAGAAGTTAATCTCTTTTATTGAATGATTTTGACTTTAGTGCATGTTTTGAAGGATAATTTCAATATGAATTTATGATTTAGAATATTTATGAAGAAATGAGTTAAGTAATTTTTAATTCATCTTGATTTCTTCTTTGAAACTATATTTTAAATGATATGATGCTAAAAAGGAAGAAATTTGTGATCCAATGGAGAAAATTTGGATTAAAAAGGAGTTCAACATTTAAAGTTATGAATTTCTGAGTTTATTCCCTTTTTCTGATTTTAATTTGATTTTTAAATTAATTTTTATTAACTTTTCTTATTTAAAATCGCATAAAAGGGGGTATTTTGGTCCACAGACCCCCGTATGCTGACGTGGCGCGCGTACCAGACAAGGCGAGGAGCTGACGTGGCGCCCAGGACCACCGCGCGGATGCGACACGGCTCTAAGGCCACGTGGCAGGGCTGCGAGTGGCCCACGTGAGGCGCAGGAGGCGCACAGGGCACGGACAGGTGGCAGGAGGCCACTCGTGGCCACGCGAGTCCACGTGGGCGCCCGTGTGGGGCGCCACGTGGCAGGGGGTTGGGAGATGGAGGGCCCACGGGTTAGTGGGCCCTGGTTAGGTATTTGGGGCAGTAATGCAAGTGCGTTACCGCGCCCCACCTTTTAACCTAAATATTTCCCGTATTTTTCTCCATGTGGGACTATGTTCCCACACGTTTTCTGTTGTAGGTGAAGTGGCCGCATCGCACGCGTCGGACCACAGTCCG
>CM044102.1:51186-74897 GCA_024174645.1 Lemna minuta | reverse complement strand
AAAAATAAATTCAGAAAAATCTGAAAAAAAAAATCCCTAAAATTAGAAAATTCATATCTTTCAAAATATAACTCCAAATTAACCCAAATTTCTTTCATTTAATTCGAAAATTTAATTATCTATCATTATAAAAAGTCATAATTAATAAATAATGAGAGTTTTAATTTCCATTTCAAAAATACATTCATTCTTTAAAGTTTTTAACTTAAGAAAATGTAAGTAAATGTCTATAAAATGATTTCTCTCATTATTTTTTATGGATATTATGTGGCCTATAAGACAATCACACTTTCATGTATCCTTTTTATGTTCATTGAAATAAAATTTATTCATTGTCATTCTTGTGTGATATTTGCAATGAAGTCCATCAGCATGTGCAATGACTAAGTGAATTATGATGAGATCATAATATAGTGATCACTAGTCTTTAAACATATGTTCTAAACATTCTTATTCGTGGGACATTCGAGAAAGACATCGAATTATCCGGAAAGAATAGCACTATCTAATCCGACTCATGTGATGAGTATGTGGTGGCGTACGACCCCCGTCGCCACCAAGACACGATACCACGGCGCCGGAGGAGCCCGTTTGTGCGCGCGGATCTATCTGCTTATCTTTGTTTCTTTATCATGAACTTTTTGACCCGCACATCTTTAAGCGGGTCCTCGCTTATTTCCCTCTTCCTTTTAGGCTTTTGGGTGGGTTCTTCCCTTTTCGGGATCCCATTCATGAAGCCCTTTCTTTTGTGAACCTTTATTTTCTATGAGTATTTTGGGTTTTGGGTTGTGGGCCTCAAGTGGGCCCTTTCCCCTCTCGGCCCATTATGGGCTCTATAAGAGGGGAAGGGACCCCCCCCACAAACCCTAGCCGTCATTTGAAGAAAGAAAGGAGTGATCTCCCTCTCAAGTGGCTGCTCAAGGAAGACTAGGGAAGGAGTCCAACCACCGTCGCCGTCGCCGCCGCCGCCGCCACACGCCTCCATCTGCCGCCGCCGCCGCCGCGATGACCGCCGCCACTCCTTGCCCCGGCCATGGGTTCTTCTCCGCTGTCATCGTGACGCCAGCCGTCCTCGAGCCGTCGCCACCGCCGCCTCAGCCGCCGCCGGACCTCGCCACGCCACCATCATCTCCACCTCCATCTCCATCTCCGGCCATCCCCAGCTCCACCTCTGCCAGCACCCCCTCCATGAATCGCCAACTGCAGCCCCACCTCCTTCTCCACAGCCCTCTCCCCGTCGTCAGCCATCCCTCCACTCCACCCTCCGACCCTGAGCTCCCTCTCCTTGCCGCACAGCTCCCTTCCTTTCCGAATCATCTCCCAACTTCCGCACAACCTACTCCTCCCCGCGAATCTGCATTTTCCCCTCCATCCCGATTCCTCAACTTCCGGATTCCCCCTTTCAGCTCGTTCTCCTTCTCTTTCCCCATCGTGAAACCGTTCCGCTCCCATCCTGCCATCGTCCATCCACTTCCACACGACCAACCGCGCGAATCCTCCCAGTTTCACCTTACCTCACTCCCGAATTTCCCAGTCCCACTTGCGCACGCCCTCCTTTGCGACTAGCAACGTTGAACGCCGCACGATTCCCCCCTCTGAATCCCTCCCGACTCTTCCCGTTGTCCATCCCTTCCATCCGCTTGAGAATTCCCTCTCTCTCTCTTCGCGGTTTTGCCGTTCTCCCCCATTCATCCTTCACGTCCTCCTCGCCTGCTGACCACTCTCCATCAATTTACCCCTCTCCCATCGACTGCTCCCGTGAATTCATAGCACGACTCTCACCTACCATCTGCGTTTCAACTTCCAACGCCCACCACCTCATCCCCACGAATCCCCGTCATCAATCTTGTTCAATTTCCTAGCTGTCGTGACCCATTTCCCCTGGCCGCCTCTCAGCAATTTCCCGTCGCTCCGCATTCCTTTGCATCTAGTTCCAATCCCCTCCCCTCCGAAAATTCTGATTCCCCGGAATTTCCCCGCATCTAACTGCTACCTCACCCCAATTCCGTCCAACACCCGATTGAACCCTCCCTACGCTCAGTCACCGCCCCCGCTCTCCAACGCTATCGTTCCGATGAACTCCCGTCTCCCCTACTTAATTCATCCAGACATTTCAGCCTCCCCCTCACTCGCCTGAACAACCTCCCTCTTCCCCTGCAACCTCTCCGACTCCCATCCATCATCCACTGGATCTCACCCCTCACCCTTGCGGAATCTTCCCCATCCCAATTCCCAGCTTCTCTCCGACAAATTTTCTGCTCACCCGCGGCCTACCCGTCCAAGACGCAGCCCGGTATCACACGAAGTCCGTTTTTGCGGAATTCATTTTTCGCCTCCGCGGCATTCAACTTCTCGTGGTTGTCGACCTGCCGCGGAGTCCATTGATTGTGGGAATTGATTTCACCTTCACCCCGACCAAAGCCCCACCCCCACCGTTTTCACGAATCCGCCCTCTTGCACGGCTTAATTCCCTCTCTCGCCCTGGTCGATTCACCCCCATCATTCCGCCGAATTCACACCGCCAAAACTTTCCCGCATCCCCATCGTCCACATCGATCGGCCAACCGAATTCGCGTCACCCAGCCGAATTCATGACTTATCGATCGTTCCACTGCCCCTCCTGCTGACCCCCCTCCTCCATGCCGCACGAATTTCCAGCCGTGTGAAGGACAGAAAATTCGAGTTGGTCGGAGAACCGAGACACGACCTTCTTTGTCACCGTTAGACTTTCAGCGTGGACGCGCCGTCCGTGATTGTGCCATGTTACCCAACGCCGCTCCCATGCCGACGCCCGTCCTCCCGGCATCACCCCGGGTTGTGCTCACATCCACTACTGGTCGCGCCTGTGCCTTTGGCTGATCTGCTGCCGCGACAAGTTCGATCACCCATTGCCCGCGCAGGCCCAACACCTCCTCGTGCTCTACTTCTGTCCGCGCTCGCGTTCACACCGGGGCGAACCGATCTACTCCGCCCTGTTCAGTGCCGGCCCGAGCTACGCTCCTACACTCAGTTATTGCTCACCCACCGGATAGCTCCTCGCTGCGCCGGAGGCTCCTCATTGTTTCGCGACATTGCCGATCCGGCCCGCCTCAGCTGGTCGTTGTGCCACGTACGACAATCTTCCTCTCCACGACCGACTGGGCTCGCGCCCCGCAGGTTAGCTTCGACCCCTCTTTCAAGTTAATTACTTTTTGAAGCGTTTCCTTTACTCGTCTCCACCGCCATCGGACGACGTAGGTAGGGTAGTACGATTATAGGTTTGAGACTTCTGATGCGTACGTCAGGTCCGGTACCAAGCGTGGGCTGCAGCCTCTCGGCTACTCCACGACGAGCGACTTCCATGCCTCCAGACGTAGATCGAGAGGATCTCACCCTCTCCATCATCGTGAGTTTCCCCGGGTCACCCGAAGTCCACTCTGCTGATCGGCACGCCTGCCTGTACTTAGGTTTAGGTTTAGGTCTCATACTGAGGATCTAGGACTCGCCTACCCGTAGATTAGGTTTGACCACATTATCTTCAGTCACCCTTAGTTCCATTGAGCAGGCACGAGGGTTTGCCACAACCGCGTCGTGCATCAGTATGGCTGATCCTATAGCCATCGGTGTGGAGACACTAAGGATAGATAGTGGGTGCTCTTTGGAGAAAGAGTTCACTGAATTGATCCATATGAATTCCTGAATGGTAATATACCTAACTATCAATCAGGTTGATTCATGTCATGATTGTGTATGTGGTCCTTTGACTTGAGACACCAAAGACATCTTGTGGATGGATGATCGTGTTTTGATTATGACTTACGAATCCCTAGTCACGGGATATCTAAAACGTCATATATTAGATACGACATGAAGTCCACGAAGATGATTGTGTGATCAAGATAGGATCATTCACCCTTGGTATTTGAAGAGATTGACTCAAAGGAATGAGATGCGATGAAATCCTTGGCCAAGGTAGTAAAAATATCAAAGAAGGAGTTCTCGATGATTTCTACACGCATCAGTACTAACTTGAGTGACCGATTAGGGTTTGACAGTTGACCATACCCTAAGTCATTCATGAGTCTAATGTGGATGAAGGATTATACATACATGGTAATCGATGACGGGAAGGTTCCATAAGTGAGTTCTTACATACTCCATATCTCCTAGAGTACGTGATGTAGCTTGGCACCCAACGGGCTGGCAACTCAACCTATTGATTGGGTTAAATCGATCATTGATTAATTAATCTATATGTGGATGTGGATGATTCATTAAGGTTGACCAATAAGGTGTTATTTGGTCTATAGAGTTATTAACTAGTGAGATATATGGACCTAGAGGGTCACACACATAAGGTCAATGGATGTCGGTGGATATATACCGAATAATAAGGGTTTTTGTGAAAATTTCACATTCCCAAAGTCTATAAATAGGGGGAGAACGACCATAATAGAGGTGCCCATGCAAACCTAGTGGAACTTCTCCTCCCTCTTCTCTTCCTCTCGTGGTGACGAGTGTTCAAGAGGAGATCCGATCGTCTGGAGACTGTGTGGGTACCGCTAGAGGCCGGACGCTTGAACGGTTGAAAGAACTCTTTCAAATGATCCAAGTAAGTATGAATTTTATTCCATACTAGATGATAGGATCACCTAGAATGGATAATGAGATCATCCATTCTTGGTGCTTCCACGATGTTGAATGTTTTGATTCAACACCTTCACCTGCAATCATTATTTTGGATAAAGATTTGGAGAGATTTTAGAGCTTCAGATCCCAGCAATTTTAAAGTTAAAAACATCTATAATCTCAAGTAAAGATGGGTTATTAAACTATTTATCTTTAAATCATCATGTTTAACCCTAATTTAAAGTATTTTTGAGATTATAATGACTTTTTCATGTAATGATAGAAAAATACACATAAATATGATAACATGCATGGAAATGAAATCATTTATGCCTTAATATGCATTAATAATCATGTTTTATAATGTTTGATTTAACATGTTATCACCCACCGGCATCGGGTTGATACTTTGGGCTCGAGTGTGGTTGGAGTAGTCCCCGGCCAAGCTTCCAAACAAACTAAATTAAACACACAAAACCCTAAACGCAAAACCCTAAACCCTTAACCCTCGAGCCTTGAATCCTGAACCCTGAACCCTAGAACCTTGAACCACAATTCACAAAACCACAAACCCCAAACCGATAACCTAGTTTTTTTGCTTTAAGTTTCTCTATTAACTAGTTGTTTGTTGTAGGTTATGTTCATTTTTTTAATTTACGAACTTTATTTAATATGATTTAAATTCTATTTTACTCACCAAAGTAGAAAACTATTGATTATATATTTTAAGGTTTAGCGATGGTAATTCCTTTATAATTATATTAATAATTTAGGTAAGTGCCTTTAAATTGTAAATATTTAATTTCTTAGATTTTTTTAATCAATTTTTAGGATGAAATTTCTTTTGGTGGATATGTTTTTAGTTGTCTTACATATTTCATAATTTTTGTGTAGCTTTTTCTTATTCTCGATAATCTTTAAAATATTTTTATATATTCTACTATTTGCAATTTGTAGTAACACTACAAATTGCAATGGTCTCCAGTTAAATTTCATATTATGATATTGGGATCTAAAATGGTATAATTTTTTTATCATATTTTTGTGCAATTAGTTCTTCATGGAGCAAAGGTCGGCACTTGGAACTTTAAATATTTTTTCCCCCATCTAGATTTTTAGCTTTTCATTTAAATGTGTACCAATTAATTTATTAAACGTTTTCTTGCAAAGTCATTTTTGTTGTTAGTTATTTATGGGATTTGAGGTCGATAACTTTCTCAAATTTTGATCAAAACATCAAATGTAGCGGAAAACATAGAATCAGATATTCAAAACACCAAGCCACCAAGAACAAATGATACTATTATCTAGTATGAATGAGAAAACATACTTATAGGGTTTCCCTGAAGGAGTTCTTGAAGCTATTCAAGTGTCTATTCTCTAGTGGTATCCACACGGTCTCCGGATGGTTAGATCTCTAATGAAACGATTTCGTATGGTCATTGAAAACATATGATGTCGTGTCAAAAGAAAGTCCAAACTTACCATATTAAAGATTAATTCACGAATTTAAGGGTATAATGGTAAATAAGGGTCGAATCCATAGAGAATTAGGGAAATTTGAGGGATATCTTTGATATTCAATCAAATCGGATGATGAATTGAGATTATAAATTGGGAAATTTATGATATTAAGAAAGATAACTTGATTGCGAATCCACGGAATCAAAAATCGAGTGATTTGGATGAGAATTTGCCGAGTAGTCGAAGTTTGAAAATGGGAGAAAATTGGTATTGCGAAATTGATTGAAAACCGAAATTAAAATAAAATTAAACTTAATCTACGATTCAAAATGTAAAATTAACACTAAATGATGAAATATTAAGATAAAAACACGCAATCTAACCCAAAGTAGCCTTCGAAATGATCTAATTAATTGCGTGATGCATGGCTTTTCATTCCGCGATTTTCGAAGACTAAGTTGAAGTTCAAGATGTGATTTCTCCTCGATCTCTCGATCAAATTCCGATTTCAAGCACTCCCTAGATGCCGAAATGAGTCAAGAATTCAAGGAAATCGATTGGCACTTGAATTGTGGTGTATAAACAATTCGATTAATCTCAAAAATCCAAAGGGCAGTTTTTCCGTTCAAAGAACACTCTAATTTAAAGAGAAATTGGGTGTAACAGTTGATCTAACGGACGCATTGCGATCAACGGTCAGGATGGGCCGTCCTTTGGCGAATTGGTGTTTCTACTTGATGACCGTTCGATCGGCGATGTAGGGTTGAGATGCAACCACGTTGATCGTGTGAGGAGGTGCGTCGCTTTTGATCGCCTGTTGGATCTTCATCCAACTATTGTGATATACCAAGGAGTCCACCGATTGCGATCAATTGCAGCCGTTATAACTTTGGAGATGGATGGTCGCGATGACTTCACTTAAGTCACTTTTACACCACGTGCGTGATTGGAGATCGGGTGGACCTCGCGTCCACCGCATCGACGCGCGATGCGTCACGTGATTTAATCCAACGATCGATATCACCTGAAATGAGAGAATTAGTCCCACACTGAAGAAATTAAGAGGACATGTAAGGTAGGGGATAGGAATTTGCTTGAACTTCACTTAAAATCTCTCCATTTCAATCCAATAGCACTTCAACCTCTGATTATTCATTTTTCCTCGGTGCCCGTTAGATACCCAACCCCGAAGAAGTCAACCACTAAAAAGAATCCATGGTTTATCTAGATCACTTCGCTTTATTACTCAAAATGTAATCACATGGGCTATGAGGCCCTCACTTCTACATCTCTAGGAATACGATCTCAAAATGTTAAGACTTCTAAGGTGTTAAAAGTAGTAAAAATTTTAAAAATAGGACTTTTAAAATAGTAAAAAGTTTAAAATTTTTTGAAAATTCGAGTTTTTTCTAAGTCCTCACCCCCAACTTAAACCTTTCATTGCCCTCAATGAAATCATTATGTATGTAAAAAGATGGTAAGAATATCATGCTTACATGAGAAAGATTATAAATTGAAATGAGAAGTCAAAAGGTTTAGAAAAACTCATTTATGCGTGTTGACGCATGTCTCTGGAATTTTGTCCAAATTGCTTCTTGTTGTAGGTGGGTTCCTTCAACTATGTATGTACATTCATATAAACTTGGGGTGTCTCCTAAGAGCACTAAGTTTAACGTCTTCAGCCAGACAAAACTTAGCGAAGGTACGACGATCGATAAGATGAGGGTGTTACCGTTATCACGTCCTCATGTACCTCGGGAACCTGCAGATTTACCTTATCTGCTGGTGTGGGTGGCTCGGTTGTAAGGTAAGGCTTCAAACGATGACCATTTACCTTGAATTTTTTGCCAGATTTAGGGTCGGAAATAAGCACTGATCCGTTGTCAAACGATTCCACAACCACGTAAGGACCTTCCCATCATGAGCGCAGCTTACCTGGAAAAAGCTTAAGGCGAGAGTTATATAACCAAACCTTTTCATCTACGTAGAAGGTTCGTCTTCTGATGTTTTTGTCATGAAAGGCCTTGGTCTTTTCTTTGTAGATCTCTGCATTTTCATACGCGTCATGCCTTAACTCCTATAGTTCTTGTAGTTGGAGAAGTCTATGTTTACCTGGTTCATCCAGAGATAGGTTGAGCTTCTTTATTACCCAATAGACACTATGCTTAAGCTCAACCGGAAGATGGCACTGCTACCAAGATATACTCTTTCCCATCAGAAGGTGGAAAAGGTCCCATGAAATCAATCCCCTATAAATCGAATATCTCCACCTAAAGGATAGGCCTCATTGGAATTTCATCTCGCTTGGAAATGTTTAATGTTGCCTAGCATTGTAAGCACTCCGTATAGAAACGGTGGGTATCCTTGAAGATCGTGGGCCAATAAAAACCGCTTTGTAAAATCTTATCTGATGTCTTCTGCACGGCAAAATGTCCTCCACATGCTGATGAGTGACACATCGGTAATATACCTCCTTGTTCTTCTTCCATTACACATCGCCGTATGATCTAATCGTATCCTACATGGAATAGAAGTGGTTCTTCCCAATAATAATACTTGAGTTCATGGAAGAATTTATCTTTACGATGCCGATTCCAATGCTTTGGGATCGACCCAGTCACAAAAAAATTGACGATATGCGTGAACCAAGGAGCGTGACTAGATACTGCAAGAAGATGCTCATCAGGAAATGAATCACTAATGTCTCCCGTACCTGAAACGTGGAGACAAGATAGGTGATCCGCCACCGAGTTTTCACTGCCCTTCTTATCTTTAATCTCCAAGTCAAACTCTTGAAGAAGCAGCACCCATCGTATCAATCGTGGCTTTGCCTCCTTATTGGAAAACAAGTACTTTAATGTTCCATGATCTGTATAAATGACGATCTTGCTTCCCAAGATGTAAGGCCTAAACTTCTCTAATGCGTAGACCACCACCAACAGCTCCTTCTCCGTAGTCGTGTAATTCATTTGAGCTTCAGCAAGGGTCTTACTCGCATACCAAATGGCGGTTGGCTTCTTATCTATCCGCTGTCCCAATACCGCTCCAATTGCATAGTCTGAAGCGTCGCACATGATCTCAAAGGTAAGTCCCAATTAGGACTTTGAAGAATTGGTGCTTTGATCAATGCGAGCTTCAACATCTTGAATGCGCGCTCCCCTTCTTTGTCGATGAAAAAGTCCTTATCCTTGCAAAGAAGAGTGGTTAGCAGTTTGGAAACTTTAGCAAAGTCTCGTATAAACCTACGGTAGAAGCCAACATGCCCTAGAAAACTCCGTAAATCTCGTAACGTAGTGGGGAGAGGAAGGTTTTGAATGACCTCAATCTTAGCCTTATCAACCTACAAACCTTTGCCCGAGACGAGATGCCCGAGCACTACTCCCTCTCGTACCATAAAATGAGATTTCTCCCAACTCAATACCAGTCGTTTCCTGACACAGACCTCGAGGATCTTTGTCAGGTGAGCTAGACAAACTGTCGAAATCATCTCCAAAGACAGATAAATCATCCATGAAGACCTTGAGACTATCGCCAAGAAAATCAGAAAATATAGCCATCATGCATCTTTGGAATGTCGCAGGGGCGTTACATAACCCGAATGGTATTCGTCTAAAAGTGAACGTGCCAAAGGGACATGTAAACGTCATCTTTTCTTAATCCTTCGGATGAATTACAATCTGATTATACCCTGAATAACCATCCAAGAAATAAAAGTAAGTCTAACTTTCTTGTCGATCAAGGATTTGATCGATGAACGGCAACGGGAAGTGATCCTTCTTCGTCGCGACATTCAACTTCTGGTAGTCGATACAAACTCGCCACTTCGTCGGAAGGCGCATTTGGATCTCCTCGCCCTTGTCATTCACGGTCATCGTAAATCCTACTTTCTTGGGAACAACATGTACATGACTAACCCACTGGCTATCCGATATGGGATAGATGATCTCCGCATTAAGCAACTTCAAGATCTCCTCCTTCACGGCTTCCCATACCTTAGGGTTTAGTCGTCGCTGGGCTTCCCTCACGGGTCTAGACTCCTCCTCTATAAATATGTGATGAGTGCATAATGAAGGGTCTAATCCCCTCAAATATGCTAGAGTCTAGCCGATTGCCTTCTCATTCTCTCCTAATACGTCGAATAATCGTTTCTCATGCTCCTTGATAACATGCTATTTATGCATGTAATTACATGGTTATTAATGCAAATTAATGCATTAATCATCACAAATCCATGCATGTTATCATCTTTTAAGCATATTTCTATCATTTTGTGAAAAATCATGTTATGATCTTAAAATACATCAATTTATAGATTATTATGCATAATTAAACATTTCAATCTTTAATCTTAATTATATTTATGATCATAATCATGTTTTAAGAGTGAAAATATGAGAGAAAACACTTTTTTAACATTTATGTATTTATATGAATTTATTTTATTTTATACATAAATGTATAAAATTAATATAAATTAATTCTATTATTATTTTTTATAATTTGACTTTTTATAATGATAGATTATTCAATTTTGAATCCAACAAAACAAATTTGAACTAATTTGGAGTTATATTTTGAAAGTTATGAATTTTACAATTTTTAGGAATTTTCTGGAAATTTTTCTGAACTTAATTTGATTTATTTTCGAAGTTTTATATTTAAATTAATTAAAAAAATGGGAAAAAGGGGGTACCTTACCTGTGCGTGTACACGTGGCAGTGCCACGTGGACGCGTGGACCGTCAAATGGCGCCGTTGCCGAGGAATTAAGGCGTATTTTTGAGAAAATCATCGATTTTGACTCGGTCAACTCTGATTTTTCTGTTTCATTTTTTATTTAATCCAAATTGATCCTACACTGAGCTGTTTGTAGCAGAAACATATCGTTTAGATACTCAATTTTGACGAGATTAAGTGATTAGTCCCTCTCTACGGACGACGGACAATCATCGCGTCACAATCGAATTGGGAGAGCGTAACTCTGACGAATAGCGACAATCAGGTACGATTACATTTGTCATTGTTGAATAATTTTATAGTATCTCTTCTTAGTACTATTATATTATATATATTCGTGCATATTTATGAGACGAGAGTCTAATTGGAGAACGAGGGATAATCCTTTACACTTAGATCTTTTTGAACGTTCATCGCAATCACTTTCATCTTCCCCGTCATCATCGACCCTAGATATAGCTTTGAATGATGAGGGAAATGTTAGGAGACGTCTTAGTGATTATGCTAGGCCTGTTCTTCAAAGACCCGTTACTCGTATTCATGCACCTTTAGCTAGAAATGTGAATTTTAGGATAGATTCGCATGTGATATGTTACCCATCTTCCATGGTAAACCTTCTGAGGATCCTTATAGACATGTCGACGAGTTGAGTCAAGTATGTGAGATTAATCAGATTCACAATGTGTCGGCAGATACAATGAAGATGAAACTCTTTCCCGCCACCCTTAGAGATAGAGCTAAGGATTGGTTTCTTAAGCTAGGAAAGGAGTTCACATCTTGGACCGAGATGGAGGAGGAATTTCTTCGGAAATCTTATTCCGTAGGAAAGACTACCTCTGTTAGGAAGGCGATGCATGAATTTACCCAAGGACTGTGTGAGACATTCCACGAAGCTTGGGAGAGACTTAGAGACCTCACTAGAGAGTGCCCTCACCATGGAGTGTCTAACCATGAGCTTACAGAGATATTTTATGATGGGTTAGGCCTGCAAGATAGATATCTTTTGTATGCAGCTAGCGGCGGCACCTTCATGAGCAAATTTGAAGATGAAGCAATGGAATTGATCGAGACTGTGGCGGAAAATAGCCACCACAACTCGGCAAAACCATTCGGAAGAGGTGCAATGCCGAAAGGAGGATTGATCGACGCAAAAGCCGTAGAGACGGGTATGCTCCTAGAAAAGATCGACAAAATGGCGGAGGTTCAGAATCTACTTTTAGATCGGTTCCACATCCGCCACGGATCTGAAGGACTTGCACCCGTAGCGCTACAAGAAGCGTCACCATGCGCCCATTGCTCACGCCTTGATCATGTTGAGATGGATTGTCCTATCATGGCAATTCAAGGGCAGGGCATATATCGACAAGGCCCACAACCAGGGCAAATTCAACAAGGACGACCGAACTATCAAGGTACACATCAAAATTATTTTAATAACCTTGTTTATAATCCTATGCAGCAGCAGCAGCAGCAAGGACTTAGGAGGAATACGGATCAGACGTATCCTCCATATAGTACTGGTCAGCAACAAGACTCGCAACAGCAACCCTTCACGAATTCAAGACAGTCGACATATATTCCACCACAGTAGTCGTACAACCAAGTTCCACGACCGACTGAGCCATCTGCAGATCCGATTCTGGATGCACTCTCTCAGTTGATGGAACAAATGAATAGGATGAACTCGCGCGTAGACGAGATACAGGATTTCGTCACGACAAACATCCCGACCTCGACTGATAATAAGAAGGGTAAGCAAGTCTCGTTTTCTAACCGATTACCATCGTAGACCACTACTAACCCCAAGAATCAAGGTTTGTCGTCATAATTTCATTAAAGGTTTCGTCTGGCTGAAGACGTTAAACTTAGCGCTCTTGGGAGGCACCCCAAGATTATCTTACTGTTTTATTTAGTTTTTGTTTTGTAGTTTACATCAAAGTACATAAGGAAATCCAACAAAGAAGCGAATTTGGAAAAATTCGAGCAACATGCGTTCAAACACGCATTAATGAGTTTTTCTAAACCTTTTTAAACCTTTTTTTACTTCTCTTTTCCAATTTATCATCTTTTTCATGTAATGAATGATATGCTTGCCATAGTTTATGGACATGTTTATTTCATTGAGGACAATGAAAGATTTAAGTTGGGGGGTGAGGACTTAGAAAAACTCAAACTTAGAAATTTTCAAACCTTTTCAAAATTTTCAAAATTTTTATACTTTGTACTATTTTAAAACTCCTATTTTTCAAATTTTTACCACTTTTAAATACCTTAGAAGTCTTATCATTTAGAAATCCTATTCCTAGAGATGTAGAAGTGAGGGCCTCATAGCCCATGCGATTACATTTTGAGTAATAAAGCCAAGTGATCTAGAGAACCTATAGATTCTTTTTAGTGGTTGACTTCTTTGGGGTTGGGTATCTAACAGGCACCGAGGAAATGAGTAATCAGAGGTTGAAATGCTATTGGATTGAAAAGGAGAGATTTTGAGTGAAGTCCAAGCTAATTCCTATTCCCTACCTTACATCAGCCGAACCTGCTTGGTGTGGGAATTTCTCGCTTCCGAACTTTCTCTTAGAAGAGTGCAATGTGCCATAATTTTTGATGCACCTATTCTATCCTTTAGGCATTTAGTTATACCTTTTCCAAACTAGTCAATTAGACACCCCAATTTCAGCTTCACTGATTATAATTACACTCCCAAGTGATAAACATTTCCACCATCCATCTTCTTTACAATTTCCCTTACAAGCAAATATTCCTTCATATTACACTTCAGAAATCTTGAATATCCTTTTCAAACATCAAAACATCCTTCATATCATTTTTTATGCAAAGTCTTCAAATGTTATCTTCTTCTTCTCCCGACATAGTTGCAATATACAAAAAGAAGAGAAGAAGAAAAAGAGAAGAAAAATCTGAAATGAAGAAAAGAAGAAGACAAAAAGAAAGAAGGAAAGAAAAGGAGGAGAAAAAGAAAGAGAGGAATAAAGAAAGTGAAAAGAAGGAGAACAATATGGGAAAACTATCTTACCATGTAAATACCTATCTTTACCCAATTCTTTCATTCCATTCCATTCCTATTATGTATATATCCATTTTACCACTCCACACCATCTCTACCCAAATCTTTTTATCCTTCTCTACCATCATCATCCACCTCATTTGGGAGAATAATTAGACATCAGTGGTACCTTTTTTTATATAATATCCAATTTGTTTATATGCTGATTTTTGCTTTTAACCAAGTTATTCCTTTAGATATAGTGTCTTTTTAACTCTTTCAGCTACCTTATAACGATGCATCCTAAAGTAGAAAGCCTTTTGCAATGCACTCTTTAAGGGAGAAAGAAGAGTTGAGGGGAATTCTTATACACCAAGTAGCCTCCAAAATGAGTGAAAGAGTGATGTGAGAATTAGAGAGGTGAGGATTACATCTGATCATGAGAGTGTGAGATTCTTTTCATTTCAATAGAATCAAACCTTAGATATGCTCACCTCGATCACAGTCGAGAAAATGACTCAACTATTAGCCGATGAGCACTACCCTAATATGCTCTGGAGGAAGTCAACCTAGTTATGGAATCTAGATTAATATGGTCAAGAGAGAGGAAGAGAGAGGGCTTTGGAGAGAGAAAGAGCGGGCAAGAGTGAGGAGGAGAGAGATTGATGATGAGGGAGTGAAAAATTCAGGGAAATGAGAAAATGAAAGGGCGAGTGTGTAAGTGCAAAATCTATACAATAGAAGAAATAGAGTGCAATCAAGAGAAGACTAAGAGCAATAGGAGCGAACTGACGAGGGAAGGTAAGAAGGTGAGAGAGTGTTAGAGAAGAGGGAGGAGATTGTCACATGGAGTGGATGAGTGATAGAGCAAGAATGAAGGATGGATCGATGAGGAGAAAGAGGGAGAAATTGTGAAATAGACATCATGAAAGAATCGGTAACTGAGAGTAAGAAGGGGAGAGATTGAGAAAGAGAGGGAAAAAAAGAAAGTGGGAGATCGATGATGAGGGTAAGGAGGGGAAATGTTAGCAAGAGGGTAAGACAAGGAGGGCGAAAAGAAATGAACAATGGAAGATAGAAGAGAGAGAGAGTAGAATTTGGAGAGAGAGAATGCTGAAAATGTGAAAACCAGGAGTGCAAGAGAGTTTGAAGTAGGGAGAGAGCATTCTAGAGGGGGATTCTGAGATTGAAAGAAGGGGGAATCGGAAGAGAGGGAGTGTTTACCGGCGAAAAAAGGAGAGCATGTCAGAAAAGAGAGAAAACGTGACTAAGAATAGAGAATATAGATGACAAAATGAGAAAACACAACTAAAAAGGAAAACAACATTTAACTTCCAATCCTTTTTCTATATCCTTCTAATGAGGAGAACATTGAAAAAAAATTGATAACCCTAAGAGAGAGAGAAGTAGCAAAAGAAGAGGAAGAAGAAGGAGAAAAAGACACAAAAGAGAGCAAAAGTTATCCTCCTTTCTCTTTTTAGCATCCCTCCCTCGAGTAGCTGACGAGTCGTTTTCGTGCGTCGTTAAAACACAAAGACGATGGTCAAACAAAATTTATAAAACCGAACTCACAAAGACAAGATATAATAATCAAGTATTGGGTAAGTATCGGGTCGATCCACAGAGAGCAGGGTTGACTTTAATCGCAGACTTGACTTGGTCAAACTTAGGTTTAAAAGGAGTTTTAAATAAGAGAAAATAAGATGTAAGATATGGAAATAATATAAATAGGATAAATAAGAAGTTTTAAGAATTGAAATCTCGGATTTGACAGAGAAAAGTCAAAAGTCAAAGTCAAAGAGTTGACTTTGACCAGCAGTAGATGTTCTGCAAAATCAGAGAATTAAAAAGAGTCAGAAGATTACAAAAAGTAGATATTTGGAATCTAGAGAGAAAATGGAATTTATTGATATATAATTCGTAATTTTTGTATAAGAAATGGATTTATTATGAATTATTGAAAATCAATGATCAGAAAATCCCCAAAATTAACACCTCAGAGGAAATCTTCAAATTGAATGCCAAAATGAAATCCAAATCTTAAAATTTATATGTCAATAGAAAGCTAAGAACCATAGGAATCCAGCAAGACCTAAATTATCAAATTCTAATTTGTCAATACAAAGTAATTGACCCCGAAAGTCAACGTTTGACTTCTGATGAAAGATGAACAGTCCTTGGTCAAACATCAAATTGAAGGGTCAAATGAGCTCGAAATTTGATGAATTTGCATCCACGGAAAGCTGATGAAAAGAGAAATCCAATGAAACCAAAATCAAGTGATTTGGAATTATAATCAAAGAGATATCCTATTTTCAAAATCAGCGACTTTTCGGACCTAAAATTGGGGAAAATGAAGAACATTATGAACTAATTTGCAAAATTAAAGATCTAAACCTAATAAAAATACAAATTACCTCTTGATAATCGATCGAACCTCACTACTAACCCGATTGCCGCAAGAATAGGGCCTCAATTCTCGTGGATTGAAGCGAATTTGCTCGGATTCTTCCTCGTGGACGTTCGGAATTCAAGGGGAAAATTCGATGAAATCAAGAGGTCAAATTGTGATTATCATGCTTCAATGGCTGTGTCTCTACACTCTTGGAAGCAGAGGATCACAAGAACTTAAGACCTTCCTCAAAACTCGCTTAATTTCTTCACGAGTCGATCAAAAGTTAAAGAGAAAGAAAGGGGAAATACATGCTTTTAAAGAGCGAATTAGGCCCGAAATCGTGGCCATTGGAATCGGTCGTGGGCATTGTTTGAAGGCGTCGTGGGAGCGGTTCTTTGGGGCGAGGATGCCGCTTCAATTCTGCACAAGATTGACTTCAATTTTGCTTCAACACGAGCCCCGATCGTGGCACGATCGGGCCATGATGCAGGACCGATGGGGTGAATCGGTCCGGCGCTAATATCCTCTAAGGGGAAGCTATGGATGGGGTGATCTACGTGCTCTACGTGATGCAATGATATCTAAGATCTCCACAAGCAGCCAACCGATCGGCGCGTCGTCACGGCGTTCCTGGGGGTACGCCGAGTAGGATGGAGCGGGAGTCCTCCCGAGATCCGTCGATGCGTGGGAGAGGGCAGCCTCGGGTCGTCGGGGCAGCTCGATCGTCAACCCGCGACCGGATCCACGATCCCAATCCCGAGCCCACGACGTCACTCAACCTAACTATGTCCGAGGGCGGTGGAGACAAATACGGGAAGTACTGAAGGAAATATAGACTTCAAAGTAAAGTAAGGGGATGAATGCCTAACCTGCGGGGCGCGAGCCCGGTCGATCGGGGCGAGGGGAAGTCGTCGGGCGCGGCAGCGATGTCGGACACCGGGCGAGTCGGCGTCGGAACGCGGAGGGGCGGTCGGCGCGGGGCGGAGTGATGTTGAGACGGGTGGGCCGGACGAGCGCAACGAACACGGGGCGGGTGGCGGCGTCCGGGCTGATTCGGGGCGGGCAGGAGCGGTCTGGGCCGACCTGGGCAGCTCGGGACCGGTCTGGACCGGTTTGGGCCCGTTTAGGGCCGGTCTAGGCCGGTCTGGACCGGTCAGGGCCGGTCTGGACCGGGTCAGGGCCGGTCTGGGCGACCTGGGCCGGTCTGGGCCGACGGACCGGTGCAGGGCCGGTCGGCCGTGCTCGAGCCACTCGGGCTGGCTGGACCGGTGCAGGGTGCAGGCGGCTGGTCCGGCCCCAGTGGGCGATGCAGGGGCTCAGGCGGCCCGACCGAGTCACGGGTGAGCCGGGTCGTCTCGGCGGGCTCGGGCCGGCCTGGGGGGGAAGGGCGGACCGGGCGTGGCGGGTGGTCCCGGGCGGCTCGGTGAGGCAAGATGGGAGGCGGGCGATTCCCGCCGAGTCGGCTCGGCGGGAATCGTCCCGTCTTCTTTCGTTTCTAGGGTTGGCGGCGGGCGGGCGGCGCGCACGGCGATGGAAGGCGGTTCGGGCGGCGTCCCCGGTTCGGGGAAAGGGGCGCGCGGGCGTGCGACGGCGGCGGGAAGGCGGACGACGAGCTGGAGGCGGCGGCTGCGGCGGCGGCGCCCAGCTGCGCGGCGGCGGTCTGCGCGGCGTCCGTGGGACGAGGGCTCGCGGCCCTGCGCGGCGGCGATGGCGGCGGCTTTGGGCGGCGATGGCGGCGGCGTCCGAGGTCAGCGACGGCGGCGGCGGCGGCTAGCGCGGCGGCAGTGGCGGCGGAGCTTAGAGGCGGCAGTGATGGCGGCTTGAGCGGCGGCGATGGCGGCGGCGTTCAGCAAACCCGGAGTTAGAGCAAGGAGTGGCGGCGGAGGCGGCGGCGCGCGGCGGCACGATCGGTGCGGCGGCGCGGCGGCGGCGTCGGCGGTTGGACTCCTTCCCTAGCTTTCCATGAGCAGCCACTCGAGAAGAGGTTCTTCCTTCTTTTTTTCTCAAATGACGGCTAGGGTTTGTGGGGGGTCCCTTCCCCTCTTATAGAGCCCTTGGCGGGCCCAAGAGGAAAAGGGCCCACTTGAGGCCCACAACCCACACCCATACTCATAGAAATAGAATAAGATGTTCACAAAATGGAAAGGGCCTTAGGCTAGGGTCCCGAAACAGAGGGAAGCCCCACCCAACGGCCTAAAGAGAGAGAGAGAGACATGCAAAGGCCCGCTTAAACACGTGCGGGCTAAATAAACTCATAATAAAAGAGAAAACGGGAAGATAGCTTTACGCGCGCGAGCTCGTGGCGAGAAGAGGGTCTCACTTGGTGTAGTGAAACTCGGGATCCTTCGTCTTCGCCTGTCGAGGGGGCTGGACGCGCGTAGGTGTCGGCTCCACCGGCGCCGTAGTGTCATGCCTTGGTGGCGACGGGGGTCGTACGCCACCAGGCCACGATCGGGCCACGATCAAGCCATGATTGAGCGTCGATCGTGGACCTGGATCTCGGTCGGCCGCCGTCTTCTCAAGTTAGGATGATTCCGTGACGAAAGGAGGTCCAATCGTGGCACGATCGAGCTTCGATCGGGCTACGATCGTAGTTCTTCGTCGTGTTCCGTCTGCCGTCCGATGAAGCTCTGATCGTGATGAAAATCCGACGTGCCAGAAAGTTCCACGCGGCTTCACTGGAGGCTGTTAGATCGCGATCGCGCGATCTTCAGTTGATGAAGATCGGACGCTCATGACGCGTCCACGTGGCGAAAGGTAAGCCCTGCGATCATTTCACTTAAGATATATTTTAGGCACGTGTTTGATCTGGTGATCGCGTGGACTCGGGCCACACGATCGACGCCCCTCGATCAGACCCAGCTGGATCCGACGCCCGCCAAGCCGCCACGTCACCTGCAAAAGGTAAGACCGTGTGGAACATAGTCCCACACGAAGCAAATAAAGGGAAATCTCGCGCTTAAATAGGGAGGCGGTTATAGATATTAGCTAGTTCTAAAAATAGGTTTATATCTATAACCTATATTATAAGTAGATATCGCGCATGTGTCACGCTTGCGTCACGCGTGGGCCACACGCGTCCTGCCACGTGGCCTCAGTGCCACGTCGTAACTGCGCGGTGGTCCGGGCGCCACGTCATCGCCTTGCCACGTCTGTCGGTCGCCTGGGCCCCGCTTGCCACGTCAGGTACGCCTGCCACGTCATCAGTCGGGGGCCTGTGGACAAAAATACCCCCCTTTTTTCGTGATTTTAACAAAGAAATTCATCTAAAAATCACTTTTAAATTCAAATAAAAATCGGAAAAAGGGCTAAAACTTTAGAAATTCATATTTCTCAAAATACAACTCCTTTTTAATCCAAATTTTCTCCATTGGATCACAAATTCTTTTCTTTTTTTTATATTATGTCAATTAAAATATATTTAGAATGAAGACATCAAGATGAATTAAAATTTACCTAAATCATTTTTCATTAAACACTTTAAATCATAAATTCATCTTGAAATTATCTTTCCAAATGTTTACTAAAGTCAAAAATCATTCCATAACAGAGATTAACTTCTATTTATGAAATTATCCCTAATTTATGCATAAATATCAACTTTAGTAAAATGACATGCCAATGGAGAAAATTCCTAAAAAGTATGATAACATGCATCATATTCACATAAAATAAGCATGAATATGAGTTAATTAAGATAAGAATTCATGTTATAAATGCATGTTATCAGTAGCATCAATGGGCCTCCTTTTATTCTTTAAAGGGCACTTGAAATATGCTCATTCCTTCAAATTTTTCACTTTAGAAGATGTTCTCATCGACTATTTGTTAAATTTTCCTGAAATAAAGAATCAACATTTATGTAGAAAATTATATTTTCCATCATGAAATGGTGGGTGTAATATCATATTTAAGAGTTTAATGAAATCATGTAAGAGCATTTTATGAGTACTTACAATCATTTTTATGCTCTCATCAGCTTATACACCAGATTTTTTTTATACTGGACAAGGTATCCAAAACCTTGGTGCTAGTCCCGAGAGGAGACAGTCCCCCAAAGAGTCTCTCATCATCTTGTTAATCCCCCAGAAGCAATTACTAATTGGTTGAGATAGTTAGATCAAAGTTCAAACTCGACCTCTCAGTAAATAACCTCTCTTCGTTGTTGCTTCTCCCATCTCCCACTTGTCAACTCCTAGAGATCCACGTGCCGCTCCATACTCCTCTTCGGGCTGGCTTGCCTCTCTGAAGTCTTTGAGTCTAGTCACCGGTTCACACATGCTCCGTGTGATCTTGTAATGTGAAGAAGAAATATGCATTGAGTTGAATTTCTAATCAACCCTATAGACTCATCTCATCTAGCTATTATTCATTAGGATTCTTCCCCTTACCCTCACGGGTAAGTACAACTCGCACGGAGTCAAGACAATGTATTAATATAGAAGGGAATAGGAGTGCTCCTTATTATCCTTGATTCTTAAGAAAAGCTTGTTGGGATTTGAGGTCAATAAGCGCTCCAAAATTTTGATCAAGACATCGAATATTCCAAAATACATTGAATTGGACATTTAAAACACCAAGCTACCAAAAATAGATTATCCTATCATCTGGTATGTAAGAGAAGACATACTTATAGGGTTTTCTTGAAAAATTTCTTGAAGCTATTCAAGTGTTTAGCTCTAGCAGTATCGATGGGGTATCCGGATGGTTAGATCTCCTCTTAAAAACTCTTCACCAAGAGAGAAAGAGAAGAAAGGAGAGAATTCCTGCAAGGCTTGCATGGCCACTTTGAGTTTTGGTCATTCTCTCCTTATTTATAAATATTTGGTATGTGAACTTTTCATAAAACTCTCATAATTATATCCACCAACATCCAGAGACCTTATGTGTGTGATCCTCTAGGTCTATATATCTCAATAGTTAATACTCTATAGACCCAATAACACCTTATTGGTCAACCTTAATTAATTATCCACATCAACATATATATTAATTAATCAATGATAGATTTAACCCAATCGATAGGTTGGGTTGTTAGCCAGTTGGGTGCCCAGCTACATCATGTACTTTGAAGATATAGAGTATATAAGAACTCCCTTATAGAACCTTTTCGTCATCTACTACCATGTATGTATAATCCTTCATCCGCATGAGACACATAAATAACTTAGAGTATGGTCAATTTTTAAACCCTAATCGGTCACTCAAGTTATTATTGATGCATATATAAAATTATCGGGAATTCCTTCTCTGATATTTCCACTACCATGGCCAAGGATTTCATCTCATCTCATTCCTTTAGGCATACCATGGCCAAGTGGAGATAGATGATAGGATATTAGAGAAGATAATATAGAGAAATAGAAAATGGAGAATGTGTAATCAGTGATAAAATAACGATTGTATATATAGTATATCAGTGGATGGGGATGATAGAAGAGATGATAAAGAGAAAACAAGGATGTGGACGTGATGAAGATATTATATTATATAATATAAAATAGTGGATGATGGGAAGAGAGAAGAGAAGAAACGAGAGATATGAATATAGAAATTATGATAAGGAGATGAAGATGTTGGACTTAAGATATTCGAATACGAACTACCGTTCACTCTTAAAGTTGAGAGGATATTGACTGAGATTGACGTGATTGTGATGCTCGAGAATTACCGAACGATCCAAATAATTTCTGTCGTTTTGTTCTGAACGTGGAATGGATGAAAGAGGATAGAAGAGGGGGAGAATAGAGAGGGAGATAGAACTCGGAGAGGAGGATTATGGGGAGAGGCATAGGGAAGAATGCAAACACAAAGGTAAAGTAACCAAGAGTAACCAAACTTTTCATTCAAAAAACTACTTTTCCGTCTTACAATCTGTGTTTTATAGAGACAGAGAAAGGAAGTTGAGGCGAGAAGTCGTGTTGCGGTGGTTACTGTCCACTGATGACAGTTGTGCCGTTTCGGAAAATTTCCGTCTCTTGGTGGTATCACGATGATCGTCTAATGATACTCTCATCCCGTGATGAAATCGACGGTTTGGGGGTGTCGTCACGAGGCGTTCACGGAATTGGATCAGGTACAACTTTCCTGAAGTTCCGTCTTCGTTAGCGCGTCTCACATCGTAACCCTCAGAATCATTTATAGTGTCGTTTCACGATCTTGTAATTGACGGGTTGACCTGACTTTTATCTCTCGATGTCCTCGGTTGATCAGCTGGTAAGGAATAGGCAGGTAGCATGCCAGAATATGCTGGGACGATAAGTTAATCAGAGATGATGAGCGCGTCAATGACAGAAAGTGAGTAGGTGGTTAGTTCCTCGTGATTTACTCCTTCAAAGCTGATCCTGTCATCGGACTTATCTTGCTTGTATCATGGAAGGCTTTTGTCTCTTCACGAGTCTCCAAGGATAGTTGAAGAGGCAACTGGTAAGTTCTTCTGCTGAGTTCCGTTTCACCGAAAGTCTGCTTTCGGTTTTTCGTCGTTTAGCTTCTTTATTGGCCAGAATAACGATAAGGGTGGGCAGAGAATAATTGACGACGATGATGGCGGTCTTCAAGTCTTTGACTCGAGAAGGCGCTGGAGAGGCGCTCGAGATGTTTCGTCAACGGTATCTTCAAGGCGTTGACTTATTTTCTGCAGGTATCGTTGACTTGAGATCGGCAGAAGACAGGCACTGATAAAAAAAGATATGTGTCTTTCCGATTCTCTGAGCTTCAGTTGCAAGAATCGGCTCGAGGACCAACAGGAAGCAGAGATGACATTTCGTCGTCGGATTATCACGTACGGTGGCGACGTGGAGAGATTCCGCTTTGACGATACTTCTTCGTGAATGAGTTTCATCATTATCGTTATGATCCTTTTATTTTGGTAATAACGTGATTCCCTTGCGTTGTTCTCCTCAGCATGGGAATTCCTGGATCGAAGTAAAGATCTTCGGATGAGCTGTCAAACAGTAGCCGGGGTTTCACATCCTCGTTGATCGGAGAAGTGACCCACGTTCTCACACGTCTTGTTGATACCATGACTTGTATACCATTGCTAATGATTCATCACACCAATAGATTCTGCCATATCGAAGGTCAAGATTGAGTAACCCCTCTGGTTTCTCACCAACTGAGAGCTCAACAGGCTCAATGTAGATCACATCACGGGGAGATGCTTCGATTGTTACATTTCCTCCATCTCGTGTTTCAACCCAGTAGATTGTTGAAGATTTATCAGGTCTCTAATTAATCGAACGCTTCCCTTTCAAGACACTACTGGAGGCAATTGGAATATCTTCTGCAAGAGGAAGGTCACAGAATTCTCTCACAAACTCTCCATCAGTCGTCCACAAATCAACCTTCTTCGGGAACCTTCCATAGGGTACTGGTGGCGTATGACCCCCGTCGCCACCAAGGCATGACACTACGGCGCCGGAGGAGCCGACACCCGCGCGCGTCTAGCCCCCTCAACAGGCGAAGACGAATGATGCCGAGTTTCACTACACCAAGTGAGGACCTC
>CM044102.1:0-50686 GCA_024174645.1 Lemna minuta | reverse complement strand
TAAGTGAGATCCTACGGTCACAATTTAATCGCACATTCAACGAATCAGGAAGCACTCCGATGAAGATCGAACGGCCGAAATTGAAGAGGATTGGAATCGCATCGTAGGATCGTGGCCCACCGATTTCGTGCCATCTTAGCTGTCTAAAGCTCCTTCAACAAATTGGACAGACCTAATTTTTGCGATTGATTTTCCTATAAATAGATTTTCTTCCTTCTTGTAAACTTAACTTTCAATTGAAACGTGAAGAAATTAAGTGTTTTTGGAGCACAATCTTAAGTTCTTCGTGATCCCCCTTGAGTTCTAGACTCAATTGCGATCATATTGAGACAGGATTGATCACAAATCATTATGAGAATCAATCGGAATCGCCCCTTGAACGTTGAACTCACGTCGAAGGAGAAACCGAAAAAATACTCTTCAATCGAATCGATTTGAAGCCCAATCTTCACGTCAATTGAAATTTATGTAGTTTATATTAGATTTAGATAGGTAATTAGAGTTTATAAATTGTAAATTTCATCACCAATGATCGTGTGTTTTCAACGACCGCACTAAATCATTACCGCCAGTCATCTATTCATAAAATGTCAAAGGTGACTCAAGTCAAAGGAACATATACACAATTGTGATATGAATCAACCTGATTAGCATTTAGGTATAATGCCATTAAGGGATTCATACAAATCAATTTAGTGAACTCTTTTTTCAAAGAACACCCACTATCTATCCTTGGTGTCTCCACACCAATGGTCATAGGATCACCATACTCATCATATAAGTTGAATCAAATAATGTTATTCGTTTCGGATAATCTGATCTCCTTTTCGAATGTCTCATAAATAAGAATGTTTAGAACATACGTTTAAAAAATAGTGATCAATGTATTATGATCTCATTATAATTAACTTAGTCATTCTATATGTTCTTGGATATCATTACAAATATCACACAAGAATGATAATAAATAAATTTTATTTCAATGAACATAAAAGGACATATAGAAGTGCAATGGACTTATTGATCACAAAATATCTATCACTTTACAAAAGGGAATAGGGAGGTCAAGATCATCCAAAGGGGCACTAGGGAGTGGGGAGAGGCAAACGGCTCGGTAGAGGATGGGAATGATGAATCTATAATCAAAGTAGAGGAGGTGGGTAGAGATGAGGGACCAAGAGGAGGTGACGACAAAGAGGGTAAAGGCGAAGGAATCAAAGAGGGGGGGACCTACAATGACAACGAAGTGAGGTATTCTAGTCGAAATAGAGGCCACTGGGGGTAAGAGGAACCGAGGTAGAGGAGAAGAAAGGAGACTCCTCATCGAAGGTGACATCATCTAAAGTTGAGTAGCAATGGGTGCTAGGAAATTAAACCTTATAGCCTTTTGTGTCTAAGAGTAGCCAACAAAGCCACCTTTTAAGAGCAAGAGGGGCGAGTTTCCTGAAGGAGAGTGATCTTTGACAAAGGCAGTGCATCCAAAGACTGAAAGAGAGAGGGAGAAAAAGGGTTAATTAGGTAAGAGACAATGAAAGGGAATGGCCCCATGAAGGGGGAGCAAAGGAGAGCCTATTCTATAGGTTAACAATTTTAATGAGCACATCGAATCATAGGTAGGGTGGGACATTCATCTTAAGGAGTGTATGAGTTATGTCAAGGAGTTGATGATGTTTATGTTCAGCGACACCTTTTGTTGCGAGGTCTAAGGACAGGTGGTATGGTAGATAATGTCATGATTAACACAAAATATGCATAGAAAGGTTTGGATAAACTCGACAACATTATATATACATATTACATGGTGTATAAGGTAGATCACACTTCTATGTATCTTATTTATATTTATTGAAAAAAACTTCATTCATTGTTATTCTTGTGTTATATTTGTATTGAAGTTCATGAGCATATACAATGACCAAGTGAATTATGATAAGATCGTAATACACTAATAATTTGTCTTTAAACACATGTTCTAAACATTCCTATTAATGGGATATTCAAGATGGATATCAAATTATTTGAAGAAAAAAATAGCACTATCTGATCTGGCTTATATGATAAGTACAGTTAATTATGTTGTCATCAATATGGAGACACGAAGAATAGATAGTGAGTGCTCTTTGGAGAAAGAGTTTACAAAAGTCATCTGTATGAATCTCTAAAGGGTATTATACCTAAATTTTAATTAAGTTTATTCATATCATGGTTGTGTATGTCGTCCTCTGACTTGTGACACGAAATATATCTTATAGATGGATGAACATTTTTTTACTATGACTTATGAATCCCTAGTAACAGGATCTCTAAAACGTCATGTATTAGATATGACATAAAGTTATTGAAGATGATTTTGAGGTGAAGATGGGATCATCCACCCTCGATATTTTAGAAAATTGGCTCAAGGAATGAGATGCGGTGAAATCCTTGGCCAAGATAGCAAAAACATTAGAAGAGTTTGATTGCATGTCATTCATGCATTCATTTTCATCATTGTAAATGGATTTTAACTCAAAATTCTTGTTAATATAATGCATGTTATCATTTTTTATGAAATTTTTATATTTATCATTTCATTCCACTCATATACTCAATTTGCATCTATTTAGTGCTAATTACGTAAAAAAACTATGAATATGTCCTATCATGCATCATTATTTTTAATTGATTATACTATGAGACTACCCCATTTTATTCTTTCAAAATCAAGTGCTTGAATTTTATATTTTTTATGAGTTATATGGACGCAATGACATAGGCACGCGAGTAAGAAAGCATGGATATGAATATCAATGAGAGGGAGGAGGAAATAACTCTCTACCAAATTTGAACACTAAGTCAACCCTATTTTTATGAAAAAAGTGATAATGA
Organism: Lemna minuta; assembly: GCA_024174645.1. Taxonomy (NCBI): domain Eukaryota; kingdom Viridiplantae; phylum Streptophyta; class Magnoliopsida; order Alismatales; family Araceae; genus Lemna; species Lemna minuta. The sequence continues at coordinate 47,818 of CM044102.1, read as the reverse complement.
GGTTTAGATTTGGTAAAGTGATCATCTTAAGCTTTTTAGGATGATCCAAAATTATTCAAGCAGTGAAGTTGGGTAAACCATCTTACTTTTAAGGAAGTTGGACCAAACTTAATTTTTAGTAAACGACCCCTTAATTTTTTTTCCTTATTATAGAAAATTATAAATGCAAAGATATTGAGTGAAAAAAAATCTTGATCCAATGGAGAAAATTCAATAGAAAAGGAGTTGTATTTTGTGAGATATTAAATTTTAAGTTTAGCGATTTTTCTCGAACCTTTCGGGATTTCTTAAGGATTTTTTCTGATTTTTCTAATATTTTTACGAAAAACTCCTTTACTTTTTAAGTGGAATTTTACATAAAATTCTCTCTACACTTATAAAGAGTGACACCTTTTTTGTGTAATAAGAGCACACCACATCCCACGCTCTGATGCACGATCTCAATCAAACGACTAAGATTTTTATAAATTAAAACATGATGTCTCGTGATCTAGATAGAGTTTTGAGTTGAAATTTTATGACTGGATTCATCTTTTAACCCTTTACTATCAATATCCTCAGATCAAAAAATCCAGTAGGAATAAAATAATTTAAATGGTAGACTCTTTTACCCCTCTATATTCTCTAAAATAATTTAAATGCAGTCGGAACCTACCTATAAAAACCTTCATTCTCTCTCTCCTCATATTTTTTGGCTCTCTCTTAGCATCAAGATATGAGAAAGAAAAAGAGAGGAGGTCAAAGCCCAAGGATGAGTTTTTTTATGCTCAATTTTATCATGAAGAAGGGAGCAAGCAAAGATCGTGATCGGAGCTAATCGAGTATCACTCGCCCGAGGATGGGCACACCATAGGGCTTGTGCAACGATATCGATTGGATTTGGTCTTGTGAAAATCTCCATAAATAGTAGGCATGTGTTTTATTTTTATTTTTCTTCTAATTTAGCTACTTCAACATCCTGTACATGTGCATCTCTCACTCTTGCCCTAACCACTCATTGATCCATTGCTACTACCATCCATCCATCCATCCTTCTCATTTTTCCATCATATCATCTTCATTTTCATCTCTTTTAACCTCATTATCTCATCTATTTTATAATTTATATCTTAATTTTAAGAGAAACTCAAATCTATTGCTCACACTCACCTCTACTAAAGCATATTCCCTCACCCTTGTCTTTCTTTTGAACACCTAACCTCATTACTTCAACTCCATGTAGATGCAACCCTTATTGATTCTATAAAAATTGAGGAATTATATTTTTATTGCATGAAATCAATCCATAACAATGACACAAAATACATATGATTGAGATCATTAGAATTCTCAATGCTTTCTTCTACGCACCTTTACAAGCTTGAGTGAGAGATTAGGATTTGATAGTTAACTATACCTTAAGTCATTTGATGACATTGATCGCGCTTGTGTTTTTCATCACTGTTGTGCATCGATTTCATGTTATAAAATTACACTTCTTTAGTATAGTGTTGGTAAGGGTTGAATCACTATACTTCCCTAGTATAGTATCAGAAGAAAGATGAGGGCAGCAGAATATGCACAAGTGAGAATGGAGCACATGGAGGTGAGTGTGAGCTATAATTTTGAGTTTCTTTTAGAGTTAAGATAGAAATGAGAATCCCAAGTGAAAATTTAGATCAGGAGAGATGAAATGAGAATGAAAAAGTGGCAAGGAGAGAAAATATGATTGGAGAGAGTGATAGATCGATGGGTAGTGATGGCAAGAGGGAGAGAATGCACATGTGCAATGTTGTCAAAGCTACTCCATTAAAATAAAAAGAAAACACAAGCCAAAATCTATTGTTTATGGAGATGTTCATAAGCCATAATCCAATCCAAATTGTCGCACAAACCCTGTTGGAGTGTCCTTCTTAGGCCAAGTGATTCTCGATCAACTTTAATCATAATGTTCGTTGGCCTCCTTCTCGAGGACAAGATTTAGCATCAAACAAGGCTCCTCTTTGGGTCTTGACCTCCTCTCCCTTTCCTTAGGGTAGTCTTTTGTGTCGAGGTGTTGATGTAGTGCACGGATAGACCTCATGATGTTCATGTTCTAGCCTAGCATGGCATTTTGCAATAAAACAATTCTTTTAAATCTATTGCCAAGAATGGCTTGACATCCATGGAGAGTTTGAGTAGGCAAAATGCGTACTCTCTTTCTTTATAATTTTGGCCTCTTCCTCTCTTGTTTCATGAAAAATTTCCGTGCTTTGACTTCATCCAACAACAACAATGCCATGTGACGTGCGTAAGTGCACGGATCTTACGCTGTGACAGCCGTTTGTAGTTGACAGTGCAATGTGACGCCTTGCGCGGGCTTCGCAGATGACGGCGAAGCTTCTCCTCCGCTGCTTCTCCTCTCCTTGTTCTTTCTCCCCTCGCCCCGTCGCATCTCACCTCGTCCTCCGCCGCAGGATCTCGTCTGGGCCGGCTCCTCCCCGGAACCGCGCGAAGTTCCTCCCCGCCGTCATTCACGATCTGGCAGCAGCCGGACGGTACACGCAAGCCATACGTTCGACGAAATGCCTCATCCAACAACAACAACAACAACAAAGACGACGAAGAGCGCCCATCCCTCGCAGCAATCTCGGCCAACAAGTATACGCTGCGCTGCAAAAGATCCAGCCCTCGTTTCCAGCCGCGTTCGATGTTCTCCTCGTCGCTCTCTGCGGTAGCGGCCTGCTGGAGGAGGCCCTCTGGGTGTACCGCCAGCTCGGGGATCCGCCTTCCGTCAACGCTTACAACGCGGTCCTCGCCGCGGTCCTCCGCGCGGGCCGACTCGACTGTCTGCGGCAGTTACACGCGGACATGCTCGCTCGCGGGCGACAACCTAGCGCCATCACGCAGAACATCCTCCTCGACGCCTGCCGCCGCGAGGGCGACCACTCCAGAGCCCTGCGCCTGCTGCTCGACGACGTAGCCTCCCCCAGCGTCGTCTCCTTTACCACAGTCATCTGTGGCCTCTGCGAGGAAGGCCGCATGAAAGATGCTCTCAGTCTCTTCTACCGCATGCTTGACTCTGGCGTGGCCCCCAATCTCTACACCTTCAACGTCCTCCTCGACGGGCACTTACGAGCGGGTCACCCGCGGGAGGCGCTGGCGCTATTCGCAGCCATCCTGCGGCGCGGGCTACGCCCCAACGTGGTCACCTTCGGCATCCTTGCGCGCAACGAAGAGCCGGAGCGGCTCCTCCGGTACATGGTCCACGACCACGGTGTGCGTCCCAATGGACACGTGTACAACGCGCTGATGCACGGACTGTGCGAGTCGGGGCGGCTCCCGGAGGCGCTGAAGCTGAAGGGGGAGATGGCGGCTGCGGGGGTGCGACCTGACGTCTTCACGTGCGGCGTGCTCGCAAAAGCGCTATGCAACGAGGGCCGGCCGAGGGCGGCGGAGGAGATGATGCGCGGCTGCTTCCGGGAGGAGGCCCAAGTCGCTCTGGTGTTGTACAACATACTAATCCACGGGTACTGCAGAAAGGGGGAGATGGCGGAGGCTGAGAGGGTGTGGGAGGAAATGGCTCAGAGGGGAGTGGAGCCCGACGAGATCACCTTCTCGGTGATGATCGACGCGCACGGTCGGAGAGGGGACATGGAGGCGGCGAGAGGCGCGGTGAGGGGAAATGGCGGCGAGGGGCGGGCGCCGGACGTGGTGACGCACACGAGCCTGATGGACGCCTACTTGAAGAGAGGCGAGCTCGGGCAGGCGAGGGAGGTGTGGAGGGAGATGGGCTTCCGGGGAAACGCCTTCACGGCCTGCGCCGTGATCGATGGGCTGTGCAGAATGGGGAAGAGCCGGGAGGCCGTAAGCGTGTGGCTGGAGAGGGCGGACGCCGGTATCGTGGACCGGGTGGCGTGCATGGCGCTTATCCGGGGGCTGCACGCCGACGCGCAGGACTTTAAGGCGGGGAGAGTGTTCTTGCGGATGAGGGAGGCCGGGTTCGTACCGGACGCCGCTACGTATGGAGTCCTTCTGGAGGGGCAGCGCCGGTTGGGGCGGCCGATGAACGCCATGGCCTTGCTCGCCGACATACTCAAGGCCGGGGTAACCGCTTCTAGGGAAGAATGCTACGTCTAAAGGGATAGTCTGTGCGGAAGGCCGAGAGATCCGATTCCGTGTGAAAGTCAGAGGACCAAGGGCCGATGTCATTTTAGCGGTGACGATGATGCCGTCCAATAAGGATGAATTGTACTCGCACATTTCTTCAACCATTTGAATTCTGTAGCGAAGAGCAATTGTTGACAACGGCCGTGATGGTACAGAGGTCCACGAAATTGGAGACACATGCAATCAGAGAACATTGCTCTTCTTTTCCGATAAAATCTAAAAGGTCGTACTGTGTATTCATACAATTGGTCATTCCTGAGTTCCGCTTGAAGCCGATTATTTTCAAATAATCTTCGATTCCGCGAAATTTTCAAATAAGCATGATGAAGGGCCGAGAAATTGCCGCAATTTTCTTTCAAAAAAGCCATCTTTTTCAGATGGATACTCCATAAAATCATAGAAAGCGGACAAGCAATTCCGTAACATAAATGATTGATGCTATCGCTCTAGGGGCCACTACATTCTCATTCTCGTCTCCACAAATCTGATATTTCTGTGGCATATAAAACATGTTTAGATTGGTTCCCTCTTTGATTGAAGTCAATTATCGAACTTCTTTCAGGCGACTTTACATCAGCAATCTGCAAGACGCCGTCTCTATTCAATGCACTCTTATTGATCAAGACGACGAACATTTATGTTCGTCGTTTTGAGGGAAGTTTTAAGTCTCATTAAAAATTTATGTGCATGTGCTCTCGGTGCCAATTTTGCATAAATTCTGGGGTTGACTAATGCCCTCTCGCATTTTATCCTCTTTCGTAACGCGAGCGTAGTCGAACAACATGCGACATTGATCGTTGGTTAGTAACCGACAAGCAAGAGCCCGGAAGAACACCTCTGCCTCTAAGGTCGTACAAAATAGCCGTCTAGCCATCGAAAGAGGCTACGACGGCCTTTCTTCCTCTCGGAATTGGAAGTAAGCGCTCGCCGAAATCTACCTCGGACGGCGAATCGGTGATTTATGTCTCATGTTCGTCCGCAGAAGAAGGGGACGATTGCGAGGGGGGCCAGCTTTTGACGGCAGAAGCGGAGGCGCATGGGGAAGCCGATAACAGCTCCTTCGCCCTCTAGCCTCTACAGACTACAGTGGTGGTGGTCGCCCGCCTTCAATGCCCCGTGGGGACAACGGGAGAGAAGTTGACGCAAAACTAACAACATTAATTGGTGGAGGCCATTGAATGCGCTCGCTTTCCTGCTCTCCTCTCTCTCTTTGGGTGTTCTCAGTCCTCGCTGAAGGTCGGCGGCGCGTGAAAAACAACGAAGAAGAATGATACAATTTCTCACATGAGGCATTCGTTCAGGTGGGAGCGAGAAACCGAGTTCTGCCAGTTTTCTTGCCTTCTTCTCGGGACCGAATTCTCTGTAATCACGTCGGAGAATTGGACGCGGTGGAAGAAGACGTGACCAGGCCGAAGATACTGCTCCAGAAGCTCCTGCTCTCGTCCTCGTTCTCGTGGCTAGTCTTCCCCGCGGAGTCGTCGGGGTTCTCGAGCAGCATCTCCGTGAAGCTGTCGCCGAACTGGGCCATTGCGGTGGATCTCGGCCACGCCGCCACGCTGTCGGTTCCGAACGGCGGAAAAGTCGCCGCCGGAAAGTCGTCGGCCACGGTGGGTCCACCGCAGAAGAGCTGCATCGGCCTGGGGAAGCACTTCCAGTTCACCTCCTCCCCGACTTCCATGTCTCCTTCTTCTTCTGCTACTTCTCCTCCCCCGTGGCATCTGTCGTCGCGGTGGTGGTGCTGGGAAGTGATGCCCATAGCGGCGTCGGAGAAGGTGAGAGAGGAGGTAGGCTCCTCGACGTCGATCTTGCGCTTGCACACACCCTGCCACGTCAGCGCGTCGAGATAGGGAGGCGAGGACGAGGAAGACGTGGAGGGATTGGAAGCGGCGAGGTGGTGAAAGGGGGAGGCGGCGGCGAGTAGTTTGGCCTCCCGCACGAGGCGCGCCTCGGCCTCGAGGCGGGCGCTCTCCCACTGCGCCATGTGGCTCAGACTGGCGGAGGCCTTGGCGGCGCGGCTCGAGAGCGCGTCGCAGCTGGGTTTGTGCGTGGCGGGGTCGATGCCCATCTTGGACAGCCGCTTCTTCAGGTGCGTGTTCCACAGGTTCTTTATCTCGTTGTCCGTCCTCTTCGGCAGGTGAGACGCTATCGCCGACCATCTGCATGCAACCCAGCCACAATTACGCCGTCTTATATCTTTCTAAAGATATATTCTATCTTTCTCTCTCTTTCTTCTTCTTCGAACCTGTTGCCGAGCAGGGCGTGCAGCTGAATGATGGTCTGTTCCTCCTGCGGCGTGAATCTGCCTCTCTTGATGTCCGGTCGGAGATAATTGGTCCACCGGAGCCTGCAGCTCTTGCCGCACCTCTGCAGTCCTGTTGGTCGGAGAGGAGGGGAACTAAGAAGACGGGGGGAGAGAGTGAAGAGTAAGTAAGAAGAGAGAGTGATGATGGAGTACCAGCCTTGGACGGCAGAGAGCGCCAGCAACCGTGGCCATGTTCCTCGATGAAAGCGAGCAGCTTTTGGTCTTCCTCGGGCGTCCACGGCCCCTTCTTGAGGCCGACCTTGTCGCAGCACGGAGATCGCCCCATACTCGAACCAACAGGGAGAGAAGATGTAGGCGGAGAGAGAGAAAGAGCGTGTCTGCGCTCGTTCGGGGGAAGACAAGTCCCGGAGAAATGGCAACGGATTTAATGTAGGGGGGCTAGCGAGGGCCCCATGCAAAGACTGATCATTAATCCCTTTGCGGCCGAAGTCGTTTGTCTCTCTCCCTCTCTGAAACTACGATTCCCTCGATCCTTCGTCACTCTAGCGCGCATGATATGGTGCAAAAACTGACGTAGACTTGGGGGGGATTATTACCTTCGGCCTTCCCGTGAGGACATTGATGAGGCGCACGTGCGGGGGAGAAGCCGTCTGCGCTTGAGAGATGAGTCATGAATGAGGGCCAGCTCACACCGACAGGCTCACTACAGTCTCGCTGCCCGGCTTCGCCGCCGCGGGACCAACGTTTCCCACCAACGAATCAAACCATCGCCTACTTCCCTTCGCTTCGTTTTCACTGCTGAATAAGTTGTTACCCATTCATCGATCTGAATCTATCCGTCTTCTTCATTTTTCAGAAACGCGTGACGGTTTCCCGAAGCACGCGATGGTTGACCCGAGACATGCCAATTGTGAAATGTGAACAGTCAGAACAAAGGGACCGCGAGTTAATGACGGCGGCTTAAGAAACCCGGCCCTACCATGGCTCTTCAGCTTATTTCAGATGGTAATAGTTGCCGCCAATCCAGATCATGAGAGACCCGGTCAACTCATGATCCGCCGCTCAGTCATGTGGAGGAGCTGAGTCAGAATCCACATCTCTGATCAATTCAGATCAATTGAAAATCCCACTGTTTCTTGAAAACTATTGAATATTACATTTATAAATGAATTGCGAAAACTATATTGAATATAATATACAAGTAGACATTTAGATTAGGCTTAAATAAAAATATAATTGTTCATTATAAAACATTCAAATAAATAGAATGCTCCACTGACTGCCCCACATGGTGCCTTCGATGGAGGCGGCATCGGTAACTTCCGAGCTTGATTGTGACCGCACATCCGCTCCTTCAGGCGTTGCGTCAGTTCCGGTCGAGACACCAATGACAGTCTCAACCCCCTACATGAGCGCAAGCTGCAACCGCCCCGGGTCCAAAGACGATCACCTCGCAGGTCAGAGCACGACCGCAAGAGGATGTACACAACCGCCGGACGCTTAACTCCCGCGTTGGCAATTTGCCATTCTCGGTTTTGTGGACTTTCTTTTGTCTTTTGAGGATTTTCTTGGGCTTTTGTACTCACTAGGTCAACCTTTAAGTAAGCCTGACCAAGAAACCTTTTCTTTTCTTGAGGAGGAAATTTTGGGATTTCGTCGGTGGAGTGCACTCTCCTTCCCTCCCAACCCCTCTGCCCTGATCACCTCATGTGAGCGAGTTGTGCCCGAGTTGAGCCACTGCGGTCACCCACACATACACCTGGTCGGATTGCCGCGCCGAACCACGAAAACTCGAGGAATATCGCTAGAGCTTCTGCTACTGTCAATACCTGTCGCGCCGTCGGTGCCAAACGTTATCTCTTCCACTGCCCCTCTTGTGCCTCCACTGCCATTGGGGTAGAGATTGATTGCACCCGCACCTCTCCTTTCCTTCCCGTTTCCTGCGGTGGTGAACAACTCGCTGCCGGCCGTGCTATTGGCCACGCTTATAATATTTTTATGATATTTTTGTATTCATCATTTCATTCTACTCATATACTCAACTTGCATTTATTTATTACTAATTTGGTAAAAAAAATAGATATGTCCTATCATGCACCATTCTTTTTAATTACTTTTATTATGACACTAACCCTATTTGATTCTTTCAAAGTCAAGTGGTTAAATTCTCACATTTTATATGAGTTATGTGGATGTAGTGGCATAGGTATGCAAGTAGGAAAACATGAATATGAATGGCGATAAGAGGAAAGAGAAAACAACTCTCTGCTAAATTTCAACACCTAGCCATATTTGTATAAAATATGTTGAATGAGATTTGGATTTTGTAGAGGTCTCATCATGAGGTTTTTAAGATGATCCAAAATTAATTTAGAGTGAATATTGGGTCAATATCCTTATTTTTAAGGAGGTTGGACCAAAATTAGTTTTTATTAAATGAGACCTTAATTTTTTTCATGATTTTAGATATTTTTAGATGAAAAGATAGAGGATTAAATTCTTGATCCAATAGAGAAAATTTTGTGAAAAAAGGAGTTGTATTTTGTGAGATATTTAATTTATAAGTTTAGGAATTCTTTTGGAACTTTTTTTGAATTTTTTAGGGACTTTTTTTATTTTGAGCATATTTACGAAAATGCTACGATTTTTGAAATAGAAATTTTTAGAAATAACACTCTACACTATCTCTAAATTAAAATCATGATATCTCATGATTTAGATAGAGTTTTGAGCTGAAATTTTACTTCTAAATTTATCTTTTAACCCTCTATCCATCCAAACCCTTGGATCAAACAATCGAGCTTAAATAAATATTTTAATAATTAGACTCTTTTACCCCTCTTTACACTCAAACCCTAGGAACCCACTATAAAAGCCTTCATTTTCTCTCTCCTTACGTTTTTGGCTCTCTCTTAGCATCAGGCTACCAGAAGGAGAGGGAGAGAAGGTCAAGGCCCAAGGTTCGAGCATTGTTTGATACTCAAGCTTGTAGTGGAGAAGGGAACAATCAAAGATCGTGATCAGAGCAGATCGAGCATCACCCGGCGTAGGACGGGCACCCAACGAGATTTGTGCAAAGATCTAGATTAGATTTTGGCTTGGGATCATCTCCATATACAGTAGACATATTTTTTCTTTTGTTTCTCTTTTTCTTTTTCTTTTTCTTTTATTGTAGTAGCTTTGACATCATCTCCGCGTGTATCTCTCACTCTCTCCCTCGCCATGCATTTATCCATTGCTACCACCATCTATTTTCTCATCTTTCCATCATATTATCTCTATTTTCATCTCTATTAATTGGTGGCATACGACCTCCATCGCCACCAAGGCATGATATCATAGCGCCGGAGGAGCCCTTTTGTGTGCGTGGACTTATCTTCTTTCTTTATTGTGAACTTTTTGACCCGCACGTATTTAAGCGGGTCCTCGCTTATTTCCCTTTCCCTTTTAGGCTTCTGGTTGGGTTCTTCCCTTTTCAGGATCCTATTCGTGAAGCCCTTCTTCTTTGTGAACCTTTTTATTTCTATGAGCATGTTTAGGCTTTGGGTCGTGGGCCTCAAGTGGGCCCTTTCCCCTCTCGGCCCATTTTGGGCTATATAAGAGGGGAAGGGACCCCCCCCCCTCCCCCCACATACAAACTAGCCGTCATTTGAGAAAAGAAAGGAGTTTCCTCCATCTTGAGTGTTTGCTCACGGAACGCCGGGGAAAGAGTCCAACCACTATCGCCGCCACCGCTGCCGCCTCTGTGCTGCCGTGACCACCGCCACTCCTTGCCCCAACCACGAGGATACCATCATTTCTGTCGCCGCCCTTGGGCCGCCACCCTCGCGTCGCTGCCGTTGCCACCGCTGCTGCCGGTGCCCTCACGCCGCCGCCGCCACTGCCCTGCATTTGCACGTCCTCCTCCAGCTCCTCCTCCCACTCCAGTTCCGCGCTTCCCTCCACGATCTTCCCCTCCCATTTCCTCTCCCTGGCCAACTCCCCTCCAATGCCCAGCCGAAACCAGCCCGAATTCACGCATTCGGTCCCGAGCTCCCTCTCCCCGTTGCTCAGTCTCTCCCCCTCCCCGTCGCATCCCCTTCCCTCTCCCCTCTCCCTGTCGGACCATCTCCTGTTGCCTCTTCGAATTCAACCCGTTGCCCTGACAGTCCCCTTCCTTCGCCATCATTCCCGTTCCGTCCTCTCTATCATTTCGCCTACGCCTGCCCAACTCCCGCCCCAGCTTCGCTCGCGTTTACGCCCCTCCCCGACGCCCAAGTTCCCTCTTCTATCTAACCCTATATGTCCCATTCTCGATGCTCCATCATCCCCCACTCAGGCCTCACCATCCCCTCTCTCTGTCACTCCCACTTTTCCCATAGTGTGGCACGATGCCTACCTTCCAACGCCCCACACCCAAGGGCATTGAATCGCTCTCGTGACTTGCCGAACTCGTGAATTGCGAATTGCCAACTTTCAAATCGTGATTGCCAAATTGCCAAATTTGCAAATTTGCGAATCTCGTTCAGGCGGAGTAGCGGATTACCGAATTCCGCCATTGCTCGACTGCCTGACCTCTCCCGTCTCCCCCATTTTCCTGTCCACCAAATTCCATCACCGAATTTTGCTCAGTCTCCCATCCATATCTCCTCATCGACCTGCCAAAAATCCTCCTGACTCTCTCCAATTCCATCACCTGAACTCCCTCACTCTCCCTTTGACGCCTCTTTCTTCCCACCCCACGAATTCGACGCCTCCCTTCCGCTGGCTTGCAAATCCCTTTCGAGATCTCGTCCGCCCAATTTCATTACTCGAATTCCCTCAAATGCTCCCCGATGCCTCTTCCCTACCCTTCCCGTGACCTCAACGTTGACCACCTCCCGTCGTCCCCACCAAACCCCTCCAACATCCCCCAAACACCCTCCCCGATCAATCCTTCCCTCTTCCCGTGCCCATTGTCGACACCTGATTGATGACCTGAAGATTTTCCCTCTCGACGCCCTAACGAATTCTGCAATCGCTCGATTGAATTCTGTCAGCCCCACCTGAATTTAATTCCAACAAAATTTAATTCGTCGCTCCATCATCCTCTCCCCCTCAATCTCAAGCCATTCTACTGTCGACCTCACCTTGTTGCTTCGATCGCCCCCTGTCGGACGTCTTCCCCCCCCCCCCCCCCTCCCCTTCATTTCCGCAACTGCCGAACATCTGTGCCCTCTCCTAATTCCCATCCCCTCCATTGGCATCCGCTATTGCTTCCGAACCCGCGTGTGCTCGACACTGCGCTCGCGCCCGAGCCCTCGCGCGCGTTCGCGATCGTGATCGAATCTCAGTCGATTGCTCACCTGGCTGTCTCGCTCCGCGAAGTCGCCAGAATTGACTGCGGCAAATAGGGTTCGCCTATCGTCGTCCGGTCCGTCATCCGGTACCGAACTCTGACGATACCGGTACCCAAAGACCGGTATCCAGTACCCGAAACCGTCATCCAGTTCTGGATGACGGTATCGGATTAAAGTGGGGACCGGGATGCAGATCTGATGGATCCGGCATCGACCCTGCATCGGATAACGGTGTCGGTATCGGTATCGGGAGATACCGGTACGGATAACGGTATTTAAACGGATCGTGAGCCGTCCCGATGAAGAAGTTATCGCGATCAACGGTCGCGATCGCGTCTGTTGATCGAATCGGCGTGTATTCGTGATGACTTGAAGAGCGGAGCGGCTCTCTCTTCTTCTTCGTCTTCCCCGGGGACCACGATCTCTACGATCTCCTCGGCCTGGATAGCTCCTCCAATCATTCCCAAATAAAGAGCGCCTACCGCAGCGCTCCGGGAAAGCCGTGCCATCCGGACATCGCCGCTCCGCCGGCCATGAAATGGCCATCGTGCTCAACGAAGCCTACGCCATACCCTCCGACTCCCGATCCCGCTCCGCCTATGACGAGGTAACCAACACGACCTTAACTTCACGTTCTCTCCTCCGCTAAAGCGGGAGCTCCACCGTTATTTCGGGAGAGAGCGCAGAAGGTCGATTTCCACGGTTTCACTGGGGAAGCCTATTTACTCGACATGGCTGGGGCCGCAGACCGAGCAGCGAGCGGTGTTCGTGGGACGAGGTGAGGTGCGTAGGCTGCTTAAAGTGCGCGCTCTTCGCCCGCAACACCTTTGCCATCGAGTCCGTCTATGGCCGCGCCGCGTGGTTGGGCAAAGTGGGCGGATCCCCAAAGCAAGATTCTTGACGCCATCGAGACTCTGCCCGCTTGATCGCATCTCGTAAGCCTTCTCCCACCCATTTGTCATTGCCGAATGTTAATTATATTTACAATTATGGTAGGATCGTTGCGAGATCGGATCTCCCGGCGCTTGAGTTCTCGCATGTCGAAGCAATCTCTGGGGGCCGACCGAGATGACCGGTGGCCCTTCTGCAGGGGAACATCTTCTCGGATGTCAAGAAATTCCCGAGACGATACAGCGAGATGGAAGGCCGAGACTCGAAGGAATCCGAAGCGAGAACTTCCGTCGTACAACGGATCATATCCATCTCCTACCGGTGGTTACGGCAAAATCCTCGCCGGGATTTGGTGGTGTTCGCCGGGAAAAGGACAGGGAGTTTCGGTAACGTGAAGCGACCGAAAGAAGCGGCAGAAAAAGAGGCGAGTAGAGACCGAGAGAAGACTGAGTGAGAGAAGATGTAGAGTCGTCGCTCGCCGTCAGTCGTCGAGAGCGGAGAGTCGGGACTCGGGAGAAATTAGAAATATGACACAAATGAGAATAGGGTTAAAAATTAGGGTTAAACGCAATTACGCAAAAAAAGTTAGGGTTAAACGCAATTACGCAAAAAGTTAGGATGTCGGTATCGGTATCGGTTCCGATACTGAGTATCCCGGTACCGACATCCACCTCTAGCCGTTAGCGGATGTCGGTATCGGATGTCGGGTATCGAAACCGATACCGACATCCAGTTACCGATACCGACATCTGGATGTTGGTATCGGGTATCGGAGGTATCGGGTACCGTTTAGGACATTAACGGTACCCGATACCGTTACCGCAACCGATACCGGTATTCGATACCGGTATCGGAACGGGTGAACCCTAGCGGCAAATGGTCACGCGTGATGCCCATCAGGCCGGATCCACGCTCTCGCGTTCCTGCTCGGCCACTTGTGCTCGCCTGCTGGCCGTGTGTCCACACACCTCCCCAGCTTCCCGCGCCTTGTCTAACTATACCCGGCCAGCCCGCACTCTGCCGACGACCTTGCGCATGATGCCGGTCGTGTCCGTGGTCACCATCCTGGCCTCGCCAACGGTCGACTGATAACATGCATATTTAACTTAAATTCTTATCTTATTTAACTACTATTCATGCTTATTTTATGTAATTATAATGCATGTTATCCTAATTTGTATGAATTTTTCCCATTGGTATGACATTCTACTAAAGTTCATATTTATGCATAATTTAGGGTTAATTATGTGCTTTATGAAGGTTTAATCTTTTACAAGGTTAAATAAATATAAATTAATCATTTTGCTTAAATTACTTTGACTTTAGTAGATATTTTGAAGAACAAATTTCAATTAGAATGATATAAGGAAGATGTCTTTAGAGAATATCTTAATTCATTATGAATTCATCTTATATTTTTCTTTTAATTTATATTTTAGAGGGCATGACATTAAAAAGAAAGAAATTTGTGATCCAATGGAGAAAATTTGAATTAAAAAGGATTTATATTTTTAAAGTTATTGATTTCTGAATTTTTCTGGATTTTTTCAGAATTTTATAGAATTTATTTTGAGTTTTATTCCTTTAAAATTGCAAAAAGGGGGTTTTTTTTCTATCTCCACAGAACCCCGGAGCTGACGTGGTGCGCGGGAGCTGACGTGGCATGCGAGACACACGCGGATGCGACATGGCACGCAAGGCCACATGGCAGAGCCGCGCAAGCCCACGCGGGAGCCTAGGTGGCGCGAATGGACTCAGACGCGTGGCAGGGGCCACGCGAGTCCACGCGGATGCCCGGGTGGCGCCATGTGGCATGAGGGCGGGCTGGCATGTGGAGGGCCCATGGGTTAGTGGGCCTTGGTAAGTAGTTTGGGGTGGTAACGCAAATGCGTTAAACCGCCCCTTGTTTTATAGTCATCATTTCCCTTGTTTTCTTCCATGTGGGACTATGTTCCCGTGGAGTATTGACATTTTCAGGAGACGTGGCGTCGCGTGGCGCCTCAGATACTATCAAGATGACAGAGATGCCTCAATCGCATGGACTCTGGTCCACCCGATCTCCATCACAAGCACATGCCCTAAATGGAGCCGTTGATTGCGTAAGTGAACATCGGACGGCTTTGATTAAATCGTGAACGGGGCACGTCGTGAGGAGACACGTGGATGCATCGGAGTCACCTCGACTAGATCATATCGATCAGATGGCAGAAACCAAAATCACGTGAGATCATGGCTCACGATTGTCGTGCGATCGTGGCCCACGATCATCGTGCGATCGTGGCCCACGATCATCGTCCGATCGTGGCCCTCAATCGGTCTTCACCGCATCAGACAGCTCACATTTCTCGAGGGAATTCCTCTTTAAAAAAATGATGTATTCTCTCTTCTTCTCTTAACTCTTGATTGAATCGTGAAGCAATTAAGCAATTTTTGAGCAAGATCTTGAGTCCTTCGTGATCCCCCAATGTTTAGACTCGATTGCAATCCAATCGGAGAGGGATTAATCACGAAATTTCGTTTGATTCGATCGAATTCTCCCCTTGAACGTCAAACGTCCGTCGAGGAAGAGAGAATACATCTTGTGATAATTTGCATTTATATTAGATATAGAAGGTTAATTTTGCTTTAGCATTCGTTTTGTTCTTCATTTTCGCCCAATTTCGGTTTGAATTTTTGCTGATTTTGAAATAAGGATATCTCTCTGTTTTAACTTCTAATTACTTGATTCTAGTTTCATTGGATTCCTTGTTTCATCAGATTTCTGTGGGTAGCAAATTCGTAAAATTCCATGATTCTTTGACCATTCAATTTATTGTTTGACCAACCACTGTTCATTTTCAATCCGAATTTGGGCGTTGACTTGCGGGATCAATTACTCTTAAAATATAAATTAGAATTTGACAATTTTGGTCTCTTTGGAATCCTCTGGTTGTTAGCTTTCTATTAATATATCAATTCAAAGATTTTGATATCATTTTATTAGTCCATTTGAAGATTTACACCAAAGTGTTCATTTCAGGATTTTTCTGATCTTTGATTTTTAATAATTCATAATAAATCCAATTCTTATCGAAAAATCATAAATTTTATATCAATAAATTCTATTTTCTTTCTAGTTTCTGAATATATAATTTTCGTAATCTTATGAGCCCTTTTGATTCTCTGATTTTATAGAAAGTCAACTATTGGTCAAAGTCAACGCTTTGCTCGTGACTTTTAACTTTTCTCTGTCAAATCAGAGGTCTAAAATCTAAAAATACCCTATCTAGTATATTTGTATTATTTCTATTCATAAAATATCATTTCCACTTCTTTAAAACCCTAATTAAACCTAAGTTTGACCAAGTCAACTCTGCAATAAAAGTCAACCTTGTTCTCTGTGGATCGACCCGATACTTACACTTTACTTGATTTTATATCTTTGTCATTGTGAGTTTGGAATTATAAATTTTGTTTGACCAATGTTTGTGTGTTTTAACGACCGCATAAAATGCTTCGTCACCGACCCGTTGCCGGTGTGCACCTGGACATTCGTGCTTCTTCTTCACCTCGGATCCGTGACGCGCGACCACCTCATTCCTCCCCGAGACCACCCCTCGTTCTCTCCGGTCGGCCCTGCCAAGCCGAATCTCCACTACGCCACGACCCTCTGGCCACCCCGCCCTGTAGGTTAGCTTCAACCCCTCATTTTAAAGTTTATTTACTTTTCGAAGCGTTTCCTTTACTCGTCTCCACCACCGTCGGACGACATAGGTAGGGTAGAGCGTATATAGGTTCGAGAACTCTCACACGTACATCAGGTCCGACACTGATCGTGGGCTGTAGCCTTCAAGCTACTCCACGACAAGCGACTTCCACGCCACCGGACGTAGTCCGAGAGGATCTCACCCTATCCATCATCGCGAGTTTCCCCGGGTCACCCAGAGTCTACTCCGCTGATCAGCACGCTTGCTTGCACTTAGGTTTAGGTTATATATCGTACTTAGGGTCTAGGACTCGCCCACCCGTAGGTTAGGTTTGGCCGCCTTATCTTCTGTCGACCTGAGTTCCATTGATCAGGCACGAGGGTTTTCACACCCCGTCCTGCATCATTAATCTATTATCTCATATATTTTTTTATTTCTATTTTAATTATAAGATAAACTCAAAATTATCTCTCACGTTCACCTTTACGAACTCCATTCCAACTCAAACATCTTCCTCCACCCTCATATTTCTTTTAGACACATAAGATCATTACTTTAGCTCCTTGTGGATTTGACCCTTGCTGACACTATACTAAGTAAGGGACTATATTATATTGCATGAAATCGATGCACAACATTGACGAAAAACACACGCGATCAAGGTCATCATCTTATAAGAAGCTCTTGGCCGGTGCATGGGTAGCACACATGGAAAAGAAGTCTTTAGCCATAGAAGCCAACTTGTGTATGAATAACATTAGAACCCAACTCAATAAGTCCATTATATCTTATTTTTAGGGATATGGTGCATAGTTTCACACATATCTCAAGTTCATCTATGTGGAATGACATTTCTAAAAAATGAAATTTATACTTACATTAACATTGTATTAAACGTTTATGCGCGTAATTTACATTATTATGATGCACGTTGCTATATTTTTTTGGCTTTTTTCTATCATTACTTTTCAAGGTCAGATATTGCGAGTCTAATCATTTGAATTTTATTGTTTCAAAAATTAGACGAATTAATTTACTTTTAAGAGAAAAGAAGAACAAGCCATAAAACTGAATTCTTGTAACAACCACGTTTTACTTTGATAAGTCAAACTGATAACATGCAAAAGTATACTCTAAACCATCCATTTTATTTGCATTTTGGTCATTGAATGTCTTAAATGAACAATTATTTTGCATATTATCATGATGTTATGCCTAGAATAAACACTTTCATTGCACTTGAAAATGGAGGAGTTATTTGCAAATAATTAGGTCTTTTATGAGAAATTTTAAGAATAATCACTTTAAGAAATAATTACCTTAATAGCCATTGTTGGACAAGATAATTCACCACTTTTATAGCTTCTCTCTTAAAGGAAATAATCTTTTTACAAAACAATCATTACCTTCATTAAGTTCTTATTAATTTCAATTCATTTTATTAATGCCCTTAATGGGCTTGTTGTTACTAATGGATTTTCATAGCACTGTGGACAGGAGTTGCACGTGACTGGTATGAACCAATCATAGAAAGGAGCAGGAGGTTGTGTGCATCGCAACGTGTACACAGTAAAATGTTAGCTCACCTAGGGGGTACGCGGTGAAGACACACAAGTCATCCTCCACCAATCAGATGGAAGAAGATGAGATGTTGACCAATCACAGCATGTGGCACAGATGCGTGTGCAGAGCGATGTGCACTAAGACACATAACAAATTCGCAAAAGGGAGGGCATCGCGATTTTGAAACACATTAAGAGGAAGAGGAAGGCGTGGGAGAGCAGCGTTCTTGATTTCTCGCCCAAGGGAGCTCGGCCTAGAGGACATAGCGGGAAGGAAGTTCAATTGTGAAGTAGTGATGATTGGGAGCATTCAAATCGTGCTGATTTCTCCTATCAAAATCTTCAAATAGGTTTGAGGAATTAGGTTTAGTTACGAAATTTTCATTTAGGTTTCTTTTGTTGTTCTTTTCGTTCTTCTATTTTCTTCTGATTTGAAATCTTTGGTATAGACACTAGATGTTGCATTTTAATTCAGTTGTTTAGGTTGTTCTTTCTTTTTTTATTTTTTTTTCCGAATTGAATAATTCAATGTAGATACTCTACGTTTCATTTTAATTTCGTTTATTTTTGTTGTTCTTTCTCTTTTCTTCTGAAGTGAATCATTTCTTGTTATTGCTTGTTTGAGAGTCTAATTCATCGTTTCTTTGGTCCTTTATTAGTGTAATAAGTGTGTTTAATTGAATTTTTAAGTCTGAATCGCTTATGATTGTTCGCTGATTTCAGGAGAGTTATTTTTCTCATTAAGAAAAGCTTAAAAAAGGTAATACATGAAATTTATTCTATTTTAGTCTTAGTCTTGTTTCTTTTTTTATTCAGCTGTGAATTTTAAAACTACAAAGTCATTTTGTTAGTTAGATTTTTCTTTAGTTTCTCTGGATGTAGATTCAGTAATCTACTATTCCGCATATCACTATGAATACAACAACATCATATTACACATAAATTATGCATTAATTTGTGAAACATAGGGATTAATTCCTAAGCCATACTAAGACATTAACAAACACATTTAAAAAGACTAATAAAGACAAAAAAAACATTTATCAATAAAGTTTACATTGAATTAAAGATTTTGTGGAAAATAAAATTTGATAAATCAATTTAGAAATTATCTGCATAAACTTAATCAGGAAATTAATATTCTTGATATAGTTGATAAGTAAAAAATATATGTCTGAAAAGAAGTTTAAATAGAAAATAGAAGAAGAGAAGTCCGATTAAGAACATTATAGTGGATGTTTCTTGATTTTTAAGAAACTTCAATTCATTTCTGTTCGAAATAGAGGAACACGGGAATGAGAAAATAAACGGAAATAGGGTTTTGATGTGACCCTTACATGCGCGAGAGAGAGTATTTATAGAGAGGAGAGAGAGAGATAGGTAAATGTGGGCTTAAGCCCAATAAGAGAGAGAGAAAGGTAAGTGGGCTTTAACAATTTCATATAATTCTCTTCTTGCTTCGTGTTAGTGACCTAAAAAAATTCTGTCTTCAATATATACATAAAAAAAGGAAATTATTGTCGCAACCTCCCTTGGATTCGACCCCTTACTAAGCCACATCTTTGGATAATTACTAGATTAAAGGGAAATTCTTTTGATTTTCATTTCATTGAATAAATCTAAAAAAAGAACAACGACAAATTACATCTAGTATTTCAGATTTATCACAAACAAAGGATTATGGCTTCATCTTATAATTTAAATTATCTGATAATTTAATCTAGACTGTTGACAACGGGAGATTATTTGGTCATCAAATACATATGTCCATGTGTCAAAATAATACCCAAACTCATTGAAATAATGATTTAATTGAGAAATAATTAGGATAATGGTGAGTAAGGGTCGATTCCATGGAGAATTAGCGATATTTATTGACATATTTTAAATTTTGATCAAATTAGACAGTGAATTGAGGTTAAAAATTAGATATTATTATTTTTAGCAAGAAGACTCTTAAGAAAAATCTACACAATCTAAATCACTCAATTTGGATTTTTATTCGCAAAGAAATCAAAGAGTGAAGTAAGGAGAGAAAAATTGATCACAAAGAGAGAGGAAATGCTTAAATTTCATAAAATTAGACTAATCAATGTATCAAAATTAAAATCTAATGTTATAGGATAAGATTACATAATTTAACCCAAAATCACACCCGAATTGATCCAATTAATTGTCAAATCAAGGCTTTTCATTTCGCATTCCAAAAAAGAAAATTCAAAGTTCGAGCGACAAATTATTTGCTCTCCCTTGATGAAATCTTGATTTCAAGCACTCCTCCGACGCGACATTAAGTGTAGAAGAGGATCAAAACAAGAGATTCAAGAATTATGTTATCCAATCGGTTCGATCAATTGAAAATCTATGAATGAATACACCACTCAAAGAGAGAGAATTCATAACATTTCAAAATTTGGCATGATCGTTGGATCTTCTCCTTGATGAGATCAACGGTTGCAATGGAATCCAAAGAGATGAATCATTATGGTTAACTGACTTCCGTCAGATCTTCATTTGAGCCTCATAATCATGTCACGTATCTGTATGAGGAGAGAGTGTCACCTAATCTCATCTGTCCGATAATGATTCAATGGCTCAGATCTCGCAGTGGCACTTCGAATCCTAACCATTTATAACTCCTCAAATCAAGTGCGAGGGTGCATCAATTTTAATAGAGTGAATCGACGCCTACTCAGATGCTGCTATGAACTCCCTTCAATTAACTGAAAGTGAACGGGTAAGATTAAATCTGATTTCTTTGAACCGATCGGACACTCCTAAGGGTACCACATCACCTACAAAAAAAGTAGTCCCACATTACAAAAATCAAAGAAATTTTTATAAATAAATAGATATGAGGACTATGTCGTTAGCTCAAGACCATTAAGGGCCCTTAGTCACAATGATGAGCTAATCACATGCCACACATGATTCATGTGGCACACAAAAGCGCATGTCACGTCAGCGTGCACTTAAAAACCAAATTTTAAATGTTTTAACCAAATAAATTCAGAAAAATTCTAGAAAATCTTAAAAAATTTGAAAATTAATAAATTTAAAAATATAACTCCTATTTAATCCAAATTTTTTTGTTTGACCACAAATTTAATAATATATCATTCGACATATTTATAATTTAAGAAATAATAAGAGAATAAATTTCTAACTAAAAATGCACTTATCTTCTTTAAAAATAAATCTAGAAAAATAGATGAATGTGTATAAATTTTTTTGCTTATTATTTGTATTTAAAAATCATATAAAATCTCAAATATAAATGGAAATAATCTATTTTAGAATTTCAATTTCAATTTATGTATGATTATCCATTAAAATGATACATTTTGAGATTTATGAAGTAAATTGCAGAGAATGATGAATATGTGCTCAAAGTAAGATAACATGTATAAGAATGAAAGATTGTATGCCTTCAATTGTATTAATAATAATTTAATTTCAAGTATAAGTTACATGTTATCGCACCCCTTCAACTTGAATAATTGAAAGTCTCTTAGCAATTTACTATAGAATCTCCCTAGAAAGTCTGTTGACCTTTTGATCCGACAACTAAAAAGGTGAACTGTGTAAATGTATGATTACCCTTCCTTATAGTGTGGACCATAGTAATGTAGATTCCATCTTCCAAGTTGACTTCCTAAGTGTATATTAGGATAGTTCTCATCGGCTAATGTTCAAGTCTAATCCGTAATTGTGATCGAGGTGAGCATATCTAGAGTTTGATGATATGGGGATGAAAAGATCCTCACACTCTCATGAGCAGATGCAATTCCTTACCCTCTCAACAGGTACAATACTCATTTGCTCATTTGGAGGATACTTAGTATATTACAACTCCCCTCAACTCATCTTCCTCCTATCAAGAGTACATTTTCAAAGGGATTTCTTAGTGTTGGGATGCGACTTGCTGAGGTGGCTGAAAGAACAAAAAGACAACTACGACTAAAAGGGATGATATGGATAAAAGTATGGATACTAAAACAAGGATGGATACCACTTATGATAATTATACTCCAAAATGATGTGGTAGAAGTAGTAGAGGAAGGATTGAAAAAGAGAAGGCATTCCCCCCAACTTATTCTCCATCTTTCATTACTTTTTTCTCTCTTTCCTTTTTCTCCTTCCTTTTTCCTCTTTCCTTTTTTAAAAGAAACTTTTCTTTGTACATGCATAAGGACTTAGAGAATTTACATGAATAAGGGTATGGAGGAGTCTTTTGCTTTTGAAGAGAGTACACAAAATGTGAAGTGAAATGTGCAGTATGTGTTCGGTTTTTTATGTCGATAAACTTTCAAAATTTTGATCAAAACATCGAATACAATGGAAAAATTGAATTGGATATTCAAAATACCAAGCCACCAAGAATAGATGATCCTATCATCTAATATGTAAGAGAAAACATACCTACATGTTTCCTTGAAGGAGTTCTTGAAGCTATTCAAGTGTCTAGCCTCTAGCGGTATCTACATGGTCTCCGAATGGTTGGATCTCCTCTTCAAAGCTCTTCACCAAGAGAGAAATAGAATAAAGGAGAGAATTCTCATAAGGCTTGCATGGGCACCTTGAGTTGTAGTCATTCTCCCCCTATTTAAAGACATTTGGTACGGGGTTTTTTTAGAATACCCTCATAATTATGTCTATATCCACCAACATCCATAGACTTTATGTGTGTGACCCTCTAGGTCCATATATCTCACTAGTTAATAACTCTATAGACCAAATAACACCTTATTAGTCAACCTTAATAAATTATCCACATCCATATATAGATTAATTAATCAAGGATCAATTTAACTCAAGCGATAGGTTGATTTGACAGCCCTTTGGGTGCCAAGCTACACCACGTACACTAGGAGACATGGAGTATGTAAGAACTCACTTATGGAACCTTCCCGTAATCGATTACCGTGTTTGTATAATCTTTCATCCACATTAGACTCATGAATGACTTAGGGTATAGTCAATTGTCAAACCCTAATCGGTCACTCAGTTAGTAACTGATGCGTCTAGAAATCATCAAGAACTCCTCCGATATTTTCACTACCTTGGCCAAGGATTTCATCGCATCTTATTCCTTGATTCAATCTCCTCAAATACCGAGGGTGGTTGATCCCATCTTGATCACACAATCATCTTTGTGGACTTCATGTCGTATCCAATATATGACGTTTTAGATATCCCGTGACTAGGGATTTGTAAGTCATAATCAAAATACGATCAGCCATCCACAAGATGTCTTTGGTGTCTCAAGTCAAAGGACCACATACACAACTATGAGATGAATCAACATGATTGACAGTTAGGTATAATACCATTCAGGGATTCATACGGATCAATTCAGTGAACTCTTTCTCCAAAGAGCACCCACTATCTATCCTTAGTGTCTCCACACCGATGGCTATAGGATCTGATGGATATTATGTGGCCTACAAGCCAATCACACTTTCATGTATCTTGTTTATGTTCATTGAAATGAAATTTATTCATTGTCATTCTTGTGTGATGTTTGCAATGAAGTCCATGAGCATATGCAATGACTAAGTGAATTATGATGAGATCATAATATAGTGATCACTAGTCTTTAAACATATGTTCTAAACAATCCTATTCGTGGGATATTTGAGAAGAACATTGAATTATCCGGAAAGAATAGCACTATCTAATCCATCTTATATGATGAGTATGGCCGATCCTATAGCCATCGGTGTGGAGACACTAAGGATAGATAGTGGGTGCTCTTTGGAGAAAGAGTTCACTGAATTGATCCGTATGAATCCCTGAATGGTATTATACCTAACTGTCAATCATGTTGATTCATCTCATAGTTGTGTATGTGGTCCTTTGACTTGAGACACCAAAGACATCTTGTGGATGGATGATCGTGTTTTGATTATGACTTACGAATCCCTAGCCACGGGATATCTAAAACGTCATATATTAGATACGACATGAAGTCCACGAAGATGATTGTGTGGTCAAGATGGGATCGTCCACCCTCGGTATTTGAGGAGATTGACTCAAAGGAATGAGATGCGATGAAATCCTTGGCCAAGGTAGTAGAAATATTGAAGAAGGAGTTCTCGATGATTTCTACACGCATCAGTACTAACTTGAGTGACCGATTAGGGTTTGACAGTTGACCATACCCTAAGTCATTCATGAGTCTAATGTGGATGAAGGATTATACATACATAGTAATCAATGACGGGAAGGTTCCATAAGTGAGTTCTTACATACTCCATATCTCCTAGAGTACGTGGTGTAGCTTGGCACCCAACGGGCTGGCAACTAAACCTATCGATTGGGTTAAATCGATCCTTGATTAATTAATCTATATTGTGGATGTGGATAATTAATTAAGGTTGACCAATAAGGTTTTATTTGGTCTATAGAGTTATTAACTAGTGAGATATATGGACCTAGAGGGTCACACACATAAG
Source organism: Lemna minuta (assembly GCA_024174645.1). Classification (NCBI taxonomy): domain Eukaryota; kingdom Viridiplantae; phylum Streptophyta; class Magnoliopsida; order Alismatales; family Araceae; genus Lemna; species Lemna minuta. The sequence goes on along the minus strand of CM044102.1, from coordinate 23,512 downwards.
GTTTATGGATGTTGGTGGATATAGACATAATTATGAAGGTTTTTATGAAAAAACCTCATTCCAAATGTCTATAAATAGGGGGAGCACGACCACAACTAAAGGTGCCCATGCAAGCCTCGTGGGAATTCTCTCCTTTCTTCTCTTTCTCTCTTGGTGAAGAGCTTTGAAGAGGAGATCCAACCATCTGGAGACCGTGTGTATACCGCTAGAGGCTAGTGACGAGACGAGACCGCGAGCTCGTCGATTTCACACGGTCTCGTGTCAAAAATAATACCGAACTTACCAATTTGGCGAATTAAGAGAGAATTGAGGGGTATAATGGTAAATACGGGTCGAATCCACAGGGAATTTAGGTATTTTCGAGATATCTTTTAGAATTTGGTCAAATTGGACGATGAATTGAGGTGAGAAATTAGGGAAAATGGTCTTTTTGGAAAGAAGACTCAAAGATCTATCCGTGGAATCAAAAATCACTCGATTTGGATTAGTAATCACGGAGAAATCAAAGATGGAAGTAGGAAGAAATTTTCGGAACTCGCGAAGAACACACTTGAAATTGAAATGAAATTAAACTTAAGTTGAAGTCCTAACCCTAAAATTGATGATACACGACGATAGATAAGAGGATAAACTTGTTTTCTAACCCGAGATAACGATCAAATCGATCCAATTGATCGCCGGATCGACGGCTCTTCATTCCGCGAATTCAAACGTGAACATCGGTGTTCAAGACACAAATTCTCCTCGCTCGATCGTCGAAATCTCTCTTATAAACACTCCGTGGACGCGGAATCTTGTCTAGAAGTGATTACAAGAGAGAGATTCAAGAAAGAATGCAAATAGATAGGTCAATTAGATTGAAACTCTCAAGAATGAGTACAAACGACGAAGAACAAGGCTATTTATAGCCCAAATTGGGCGAAACCGTCCGATCAATGCGTTAGGCTTGATCGACAGTCCAGATTAAACGTTTAATAAGTGAAACGTTACGAATAGATCGTGGCCGTCGGATTGTTGATGGACGCTCCAGATTAGGCCACGTGGGAGGCGTTATAAAACGCCTAGAAACGGCGCCCGTTGGATCGCGATCTAACGGCTGAGATGCGGTCCGCGTGGATGCATCTTGGCCGTTATAACGCCTGGAAAAACGCACGTGTTTGATTGATCTCCGGTGCGCCACGCGTCCACGCGATCGGCGCGCGAGATGCTGCCACGTGTCGCCTCATCCGACTGTTATAATAATTTTATTTAGCACGTGTCTTTGATCAGATTCGGTAGTCCGTGCTCCACGCGATCGACGTCCATCGATCGATCGGCCGCACGATCCAACGCCTGTCGTCGCGCCACGTCACCTGCAAGGTAAGTAGAGTGTGGGAATTAGTCCCACACGGAGAAAAAGAAACGAGATCGTCGGGTTTATAAGACCCGACGATCTAGAAGGGTATGACCCTCCCCATATAGGGGAGGACAAAGACCCATTTATACTATATGTAAGAATATATATAATATATATATACGCGCCACGTGACGGGCTGCGCGGGTCCGCGTGGCGCTGCCACGTGGCCTTGCGTGCCACGTCGCATCCACGCGGGCCCCGCGGCCCCTTTTTTTTATTATTTTTATTATTTTTTATCGTTTTTACATAGAAATTTAAATCAGAAAAATCAGGAAAAATCCAGAAAAAAATCCCTAAAATTGTAAAAATCATATCTTTTAAAATACAACTCCAAATTAATCCAAATTTCTTTCATTGGATCTGAAATTTAATTATCTATCATTCTAAAAATTCAAAATATTTAAATAACAAGAGATTTAATTTATATTTCAAAAATACATTCATTTCTTTAAGATTTTAACTTTAGAAAATTAAATGAATGTTCATAAATATGATTTCTCTCATTATTTAACTTTAAAAACCATTCATAATCTCAAGTAAAGATGGGTTATAAAATCATTTATCATTAATTTATCATAATTAACCCTAATTTAGTGCATTTTGAGATTATGACATAAATATGCATAGCATGATAGAAATGCACTCAAAGTATGATAACATGCACATAAATGTAATGTTTTATGCCTTAAATTGCATTAATAATCATGTTTTATCATGTTAAGATTGCATGTTATCAGCTAGACACTTGAATAGCTTCAAGAACTCCTTCAAGGAAACCTGTAAGTATGTTTTCTCATACATACTAGATGATAGGATCATCTGTTCTTGGTGGCTCGGTATTTTGAATGTTCGATTAAATGTTTTTTCCGCTGCATTCGATGTTTTGATCAAAATTTTGGAAAGTTATCGACCTCAGATCCCATCAGGATCAGCCATACTCATCAAATGAGTTGGATTAGATAGTGTAATTCTTTCCGGATATTTCGATGTCCATCATGAATATCCCATGAATAGGAATGTTTAGAGCATATGTTTAAAGACTAGTGATCACTGTATTATGACCTCATCATAATTCACTAAGTCATCGTATATGCTCAAGGACTTCATTGCAAACATCACACAAGAATGACAATGAATAAATATTATTTCAATGAACATAAACAAGATACATGAAAGTGTGATTGGCTTATAGGCCACATAATATCCATCAGTATGTACATGTGATGAGAATATGAAAGGGATGGAGTGGATGTGTGGAGCCATTTGGGAGTATGATTATCATGAGTGAGGCTGAAATTATATGTTTAATTTATGAAAATTATCATGAGTGATGAGAAAATGATTAATTGGATTATTTCAAATATGGATTCTGGTTAGATTTTGTGTTTTACTCATATTATTTCATCATTTAGCATTATATTTGATTTTGATGCTCGATTAAGTTAATTATTATTAAAATTTATCAGTTTCTCTCTCTTAATGAATGAATTTCTCTCTCTTACTTTGCTATTTAATTTCTCCATGGGTACAAATCTTTTTTAAGTACTTTTAAATTTTCCTAGATAGATCTTTGAGTCTTCTTTCTAAATATATATTTTCTCTAATTTTCTCATCTCAATTTGTCACCTAGTTTGATCAAATTTTAAAACGCCTCAAGAACACACACTAATTCTCCGTAGATTCGACCCTTACTTACTTCTATAATAAATTTATCCTAATTAATCTTGAATTTAAGTGATTTTAATTTTGACTTTGATAAAAGGATGTGTGTATTCGATGACCGCGAGATCCTGTTTTGCAATCCTTTTAATGATTTTGTACTTGATCTCCCCAGCATTTTCTTGGTGGCACATTGAGTCACTATTACTACACCCATATCCTCCTAGAGCTCTATGATAACATGCATATTTAACTTAAATTCTTATCTTATTTAACTAATACTAATGCTTATTTTATGTAATTATGATGCATGTTATCATAGCTTTATGAATTTTCTCCATTGGTATGCCATTTTACTAAAGTTCATATTTATGTATTATTTAGGGGTAATTATGTGTTTTATTGATGTTTGATCTTTTGTAAGGTTAAATAATTGGAAACTAACTATTTCCTTGAGTTATTTTGACTTTATTTGACGATAAAAAGAATTAATTTCAAGAAGAGAGTGATGGGATGATATAAAGTAGAATTTTTAAGGGATTATTTAACATTATTTTGAATTCACCCTATTTTCTTGTTTGAATTTATATTTTTAGGTGGCATGATATTAAAGATGAACAAATTTTTGATCCAATGGAGAAAATTTGAGTAAAAAAGGATTTATATAAAGAAAGATATGAATTTCTAAATGTTATGGATTTTATTTTGATTTTTCAGGCATTTTTTTGGATTTAATTTCTTTAAAAAAGGGCAAAAAAAGGTTTGCTTTATCGTGCGGGACCTGCGAAGGTGACGTGGCACAGTGGGGACATGTGGCGGGGCCACGCGAACCCACTTGGATGCCTACGTGGCACCTATGTGGTGTGAACAGTAACCGGGCTAGCAGATGATGGGTTCACGGGTGAGTGGGCCCAAGTTAGAGGATTGGGGCGTACTTGGCCCAATAGGGCGACGCACCCCTTAAGGGGGTTCTCCATTATATACCCGTCATTTGCCTTTGAATTTCTCCATGTGGGACTATGTTCCACTTAAAATTCTGATTTGCAAGCGACGTGGCCGTCCGTAGTGCGTTGGATGAAAGGCGCACTGAAGATCGCTCATTAATCTGGTGGATCACGGTCCACTGTATCATCATCAAGGCACGTGCGCAAATGGGAGCCGTTGATCACGTCAGTGACATCGGACTTTCGAGATTAAATCGCGCACTCGGCTAATCGTGGAGGGACACGTGGCCTTATATGGACGCTCCGATCAAGATTGGATGGGCGAAAAAATTAGGAGTCATGGGATCGTGGTCCACCAAATCCGCGCAGTCTCAATTGTCCAAATCTCCTTCAGAGAATCGAACAGCCCACAAATTTGGCGATAAAATCTCTATAAATAGATGTTCTTCTCTCTTTGTAATTTAACTTTCGATTGAATCGTGAAGAGATTAAGCAATTTTGGAGCAAATTTGTTAGCTCTTCGTGATCTCCCTGCGTTCTAGACTTGATTGCGATCATACTGATGCAGGATTAATCACCAATCATTACGAGAATCGATCAAAATCTCCCTTGAACGCTAAACGCACGCTGAAGAAGAAATCAAGGAAATCCTCTTCAATCAACGCGAATTGAAGCCAAATCTTCATGTCAATCGGGTAAGTAGTGTGATTCAATCGTATGCCTTGCAATTTATGTAGTTTAGATTAGATTTAGATAGTTAATTTTAATTTAGAAATCAAGATTTTCATCGTTTCACCCAAATTTGGGTGCGGATTTTTACTGATTTTGAAACAAAGATTTCTCTCTGATCTTGCGTCCAAATAGTTTGATTTTGGTTTCATTAGATTCCTTGTTTTGTCAGCTTTCCGTGATATCTAATTTGTAAAATTTCATTTTCATTTGACCCTTCAATTTGATGTTTGACCATCAATAGTTCATTTTTAATCCGAATTCGGGCGTTGACTTGCGGGGATAATTACTCTTAAAATACACGGTGAGATTCTACAATTTTTGTTATTTTGGAATCCTCTAATCGTTGACTTTCTATTCATATGTGAATTGATTCATTTGGATATCATTTGGGTAGTCAATTTGAAGATTTTGACCGAGGTATTCATTTTAGGATTTTTCTGATCATTCATTTTTAATAAATCATAATAAATCCAATTCTTCTCTAAAAATCACGAATTATATATCAAAGTTTTTCATTTTCTCTCTAGTTTCTGAATATATAATTTTCGTAATATTTTACCCTCTTTTTCTTTTTTGATTTTATAAAAAGTTAACGTCTATGACGAGACGAGACCGAGAGGTCGTCGATTTCACGCGGTATCACGTCAAAAATTATTTTAAACTTACCAATTTTGGGAATTTATCATGAATTGAAGGGTATAATGGTAAATAAGGGTCGAATCCACAGGGAATTAAGGTATTTTCGAGAGATCTTTTGGAATTTGGTCAAATTAGAGGATGAATTGACGTGAGAAATTAGGGAAATGGTAGATTTAAAAAGAAGACTTCAAATCGATTCCACGGAATCAAGAATCATCAAATTTGGACTTGACTTCGCGGAGAAATCGCAAATTGAAGTTGAGAGAAATTTCGGAAAGTAAAAATCGTGATTTTGAACTAAATCCTATGAAATTGATCTCTAAATCCTAATCTAAATGAAAATTAAACATAATAGGAAGATAATCTAGGACAAACCGCTTCCACTAAACTAAATTAGCGATCGAAACGAGGCGATTAAACCGATTAATCGCCGAAAACGTGAAGAACGCGAACGTGAGCTTCAAGCTGCGATTTCTCCCTCGATTCTCCGCCAAATCTTGATTTCAACCCCTCCGTGGATGCAGAAATGAGAGAGGAAGAGGATGGAATCAAGAGAAACGAAAGGAATGGTGTCTAGACAGTTCAATTTGATTGAAATCCAACTCGAATGCTTACAAATGTCGAAGAACATCTTGTTTTATAGGGCATTTGGGCGTAACCGTCCGATCGTTTCGATCGACGGTTACGATGGAACGGTCCATCGTGGACCGTTTTGATTAAATTGCCACCGTCATATCATAATGGACGGCCTTGATCTGATCCGATGAAACGCTTTAAAAAATGCTTCAAATAACGCCCTTTGGATCGCGATCGGACGGCCACGATTCTCCCTGCACGATCGAATCTGGACCGTTATAACTCTTTTAAATAGCCACGTGCTTGATTGATCTGTCGGTGGTCCACGTCGCATGCGATCGACGCGCGTCGATTGATTGCCCGTTTGATCCGTCGCTCCTCGTCGCGCCACGTCACCTGCATTATAAGGCACCACATGGATTAGTCCCACACGGATTAAATTGAAGAGTTTCGTCGGGTTTATAAGACCCGACGATTCATAAGGTTAATAACCCTTCCCATATAGGGAAGGCTGAAGACCCATTTTATAAAGTATGTACTATATGCATAATATAGATAAATATAAACGCCGTGTAGGCGCCGCGTGGGCCCGCGCGGCGCTGCCACGTGGCCCTTAGTGCCACATCGCATCCACGTGGGACCCGCGCGAGATTTAAAAGCTTTTTGTCGTTTTTTTATTTATTTTAAGCGTTTTTAAATAGAAAATAAAATCGGAAAAATCCAGAAAAATCCCTAAAAATTGTAAAAATCATAACTTTCAAAATACAACTCCAAATTCATCCAAATTTCTTTCATTTGATCTGAAATTTAATTATCTATCATTCTAAAAGGTCAAATTATTTAAATAACAAGAGATTTAATTATTATTTCAAAAATACATTCATTTCTTTAAGATTTTAACTTTAGAAAATTAAATGAATGTTCATAAAAATGATTTCTCCTATTATTTAACTTTAAAAACCACTTATAATCTCAAGTAAAGATGGGTTATAAAATCTTTAATCTTTAATTCATCATAATTAACCCTAAATTAACGCATTTTGAGATTATAACATAAAATTGCATAGAATGATAGAAATCCACTCAAAGTATGATAACATGCATATAAATGGAATGTTTTATGCCTTATTTTGCATTAATAATCATGTTTTATCATGTTAAGATTGCATGTTATCAGTCTAGTCAAAGTCAATTCTTTGACCTTGACTTTTGACTTTTCTCCGTCAAGTAATTTTCTAAATTCTTAAAATATCTTTTCTCATATATTTATATCATTTCCATTAATTATATATCGCTTTTATTTCTTAAAATCTCTATTTAAACCTAAGCTTGACCAAGTGAATGCTTCGATTAAAGTCAACCGTGTTCTCTGTGGATTGACGCGATCATTACACTATACTTGATTTCATATTTTTTTTATTGTGAGTTTGGAATTATAAATTTTGTTTGACCCATGATTGTGTTTTTTCAACGAGCGCATAAATCGTACCGTCACTCTATTTCCCCAAACGACATCTTTTCGCCCATTTCTTTGGTGGTCGTGGTCATGCTCAAAATAATAGTAATAATATTTAAATTCATGCATTTATATCCTACATTTTATGTATTTATTCTTATAAATACGAGCATAATTGCATATTATAATAGTTTTAAATTATTAAAAAGAAAATATTGATGTTTAAAAATATATTCTTGATTTTTTGTGATTTAATAAAATTTTATGAGAATTTATGAGATTGATTTATCATAAATTTTTTTGATTAAGACATAGAAGGAATTTTTTATTTATTTATAATTTAAAATATATGTATTTACACACAAAAAATCATGAATGCATCAATAAGATGGTTTAAAATTATTAAAATTATATTTTAGAAAATATTTATGATTTTTCTAGATTTTTTGGAATCCTATAAAGTCAAAATCATTGAGAAATGAATTTAAAAATGATTTAAAAAATTAACTAAATAAATAAAGAAATCTCTCTCTCTCTCGTCCCTACGACTTGTTGTTGTGATCTCACCTTACTTCTTTGTCTCTTTCACCATCACCTCTTCTTCCCCTTCTTCACTTTTTCTTCTTCATCTCTCTTTCTATTCCTCTATCTTTCACGTGCATGTTCATGAGCCACTTGAGTAGAAAATTTCTCTAACCTCTATGTTCTTCTCCATCGTGCATACTTCTAGTTGATTCTCTCTCCTTCTGCCTTCATCTTTATTCTCTCTCTTCTTCCGCTGACATATATCTTCTCTCCCACTACCTCTCAATTCTCTCTCCACTCCTCTCCATCTTCTCCTCTTTTCCTTCACCTTCTCTCTCAACATCTTGCTCCCTCTCCTTGCTACCTACCGACATCCTCTCTCACACATAGGAGGATCACAATTCCTCCTTCTCTCCCCTCTTCCACCATCACACATCCTCCTTCCTCATCCCCTCTCCACCTTCTCTTGCCATCATCACCACTTCTTTCTCTCCATCCTTATTCCTCTTCTTCCCACTTCCCTCTACTCCTTGCTCTCTCACGTGCACGTGTGAGCGGAAGAAGTTTTCCCTCTCTATGTTCTTCTCCATCTCACTACTTCTCCAGTTCTCTAGCTTGCCACTCCTCTCTATCACTCCTCACATTCCTTCTCACCTTCTTTCTCCTCCCCTTGCCATCTTTCGCCACCACATCCGCTCCTCTCCCTCTTTCTCTCTCAAAAAATGGAAAATAATTTCCTTCTCTCCTCTCTCTCTCTCTCTCTTCCGCCATCCTTTTCCCGCTTCTCTTTTCTCTTTTCCTATCCTTCATCTCTCTCTTCTACACATCTGTGCAAGAGAGTTTCTTCCTCTCATGCCTCCATCGCATGTGAATGTAAGGAAGAATCTTCTTTTACCATTTCCTTACCTCTTCTTATCTTCGTCGCCCTCCTCTCCTCTTTATCCTCTCCCACATTTCTTGCTCATGTTTATCTCTACATCCCTTATCTCTCACTTTCTCTTTCTCATCTTATTCACCATTATCAAAAGAGGAGAGATGAGATAAGAGAGAGAATAGAAGTGGGGCATTTAAGATTCTTTATTAGGTTGATCGAAGCATTGATCGGCACGGAATTGAACGTGGCTAAAGAGAAGAGGAATCTAATCAACAATCTAGATTTCTCAAAGTTAAAACCTTGATATCCAACTATTCTGATGGAGTTTAGAGCTGATATTTTGTGGGCATGACTGAAATTTCATGCTCTATATCTTCATTGATTGATTATAAATATAAGGGGAAAAATTTAGTTTTTTTATTGTGTGCTTGTAGCATTGACTAGACAAAGGAAAGAGGGCATTGATAGATCATTCTTTGTGTATGAAAAATCATTTATAGTGAATTAATCTCTTTTTTATTGATTCCTCATGTTGGATGCAAGACACCAAGTTCATGGAAAATGTACAAGCTTTTGAAGGTATGTTTGATCAGAGAGCATTGCTAGATTATGTTTTCATTGTGAATCTTTACATTAGGATCATATTTCATGGATCTTTTAAATTTTCTCAATCTTTGTGTCCAATCAAATTTTAAAATCATAAATCACATTTCCATTGCTTGATCAAGGGATTCTTATCTTCAAAAATATTTCAAAAGCATTTGATTAGTTCATTGCACTTTTTGTGTACATCTCTATCTTTTTATCGACCATTACTGCTTTCTTAATCACAAAATATCAAAAACATTATTTTATTTCAATTTTTCAACCATTCTCCTCATGGATTCAACCTCAAATTATCACTACTCTAAATTCAAGACTGAATTTGAAGAGTTCATATAATTTTTAATATGTGAACTTGCGCTTTCAATGACCATGATTTTACACATATCATATTGCTAGCTTCCTAGATATGATAATAGATGCCCTAATTGTGGGAAATGATGCAACTCCTTCTCACTACTGTGATCTATGGTCGATAAGCCTTCCAAAATTTTGATGACAATATTGAACGCAGAAAAATACATTAAATCAGATATTCAAAATTCCAAAGCACCTAGAGTTGATATACTTGTCATCTAATATATCAGAGAAAATATACTTATAGGGTTTACTGGAAGGAGTTCTTGTTCAAGTGTCCATCTTCTAGCCGTATCCACACAATCTCTAGATGGTTGATCTCCTCTTTAATGATATCCATCAAGAGAGAAAGAAAAGAAAGGAGAGAATTCTCATAAGGCTTGTATGGGCACCTTGAGTTGTGGTTGTTCACCCCTTATTTATAAACATTGGGTATATGAACGTTTCACAAAAACCTTTATAATTATATCTATTCTCACCAATGTCCAAAGACCTTATTTGTGTGACCCTCTAGGTCCATTTTTTTCACTAGGAATAACTATATAGACCAAATAACACCTTACTAGTAAACCTTTATTAATTATATACATCAACACATAGATCAATTAATTAAGAATCAATTTAACCCAATCAATAGGTTGAGTTTCCAACCTATCAGGTGTCAAGTTACACCGAGTAGTCTAGGAGATATGGAGTGTATAAGGACTCTCATATGAAACCTTCCCATCATCAATTACCGTGTATATATAATGTTTCATTTGCACGAGACTCATGAACAACTCAAGCTATGATCAATTATCAATCTTTAATCGATTATAGATAACATGCATTTTTACACATTCAATTCATTATTCTTTTATGATTTTAAAACATAATTCATGTCATTATTATGCATTTTATCATATTTTATGAGATTTTATACGCATCATATCATATCATTCACAAGAAAAAATTTGCATTAGATTGCCTTTAATTTTTTACATATTTGACGTTTGACCTTTATAAGACGAGACAAAGATAATTTAATCACGTGTGCATGAGTGACGAGACGAAACCGCGAGGTCGTCGATTTCACGCGGTATCGCGTCAAAAATAATACTGAACTTACCAATTTGATGAAAATGAATCGAATTCAAGGGTATAATGGTAAATACGGGTCGAATCCACAGGGAATTAAGCAATTTCTTGACGTAATCTTCAAATTTGATCAAATCGGACGAGAAATTGATGGTAGAAATTGGGGAAAATGGTATTTTAAGAAAGTAGACTTCAAATCAATTCCACGGAATCAAAAATCGTCCAATTTGGACTTGATTTCGCGGAGAAATCAAGATTCGAAGTGGAGAGAAAATTTCGAGCGTAAAAACCGTGATTTTAGGTGAAAATTGATGAAATTAACTTCTAAATCCTAATCTAAACGAAAATTAAACATGATAGGAGGGTAAATTAGGAAAAACCGCTTCCACTAACTCCAATTAGCGACCGAAATGAGGTGATTAAATCGATTAATCACCAAGAAAACGAAGAACGCGAAGAGGATGTTCAAGCTGCGATTTCCGCCGATTTACGCCGCCAAATCTCGATTTCAAAGGCTCCATGGGTGCGGAAATGGGTGTAGAACACGATGGAATCGAGAGATTTGAGAAGATTGGTGTCTAAACAGATCAATTTGGATTGATTTCAACTCGGATGTATACAATCGTGAAGAACAGGTCATTTTATAGGGCGAATTTTCGTAACCGTCCGATCGTTTCGATCGACGGTTACGATGAAACGGTCCATCGTGGACCGTTTCGATTAAGTCGTGACAGTTGGATCATGATGGACGGCCACGATTTAATCCATCAGTAAGCGTTATAAAACGCCTCAAATATCGCCCCTTAGATCGCGATCTAACAGCTGAGATGCAATCCGCGCCGAAGCATCTCAGCCGTTATAACTCTTTTATAAACGCACGTGCTTGATGATCTTCCCGTGATCCGGCGTCCACGCGATCGACGCATCTCGTTTGATCGCTCGTTCGATCCAGCGGTCCTCATCGCGCCACGTCGCTGAAATCTAGCCGTTATAACTCGCCCAATCAAGCACGTGTTTGATCAAGTCCGGTGGTCCACGCGTCCATTTGATCGGCGTCCTCCGATCGCGATCTATTGCTCCTCGTCGTGCCACGTCACCTGCACTCAGGTAAGATTAGTCCCACACGGAAGATGTTTAGGAAACCGTCGGGTTTATAAGACCTGACGGTTTCTAAGGGTATGATCCTTCCCGTATAGGGAAGGCTGAAAACCTCTTTATATTTGCGATAAATAATAAAAATAAATACTATATAATACGCGCCACGTAGGCGCTGCGCGGGTCCACGTGGCGCTGCCACGTGGCCTTGCGTGCCACGTCGCATCCACGCGGGTCCCGCGGCCATTTTGCACATTTTTTTATTTATTTAATGTTTTAAAGAGAAAATAAAATCATAAAAAATCCGGAAAAATATAGAAAAATCCCTAAAAATTGTAAAAATCATATCTTTTAAAATACAACTCCAAATTAATCCAAATTTCTTTCATTTGATCCAAAATTTAATTATCTATTATTCTAAAAGGTCAAATTAAATAAATAATAAGAGTTAAAATTATTATTTCAAAAATACATTCATTTATTAAGATTTTAAACTTTAGAAAATAAAATGAATGTTTATAAAAATTGTTTCTCTTATTATTTTAACTTTAAAAATAGTTATAATCTCAAGAAAAATATGGGTTATCAAATTATTAAACTCTAATTTATAAAAATTAACCCTAAATTAAAGTATTTTGAGATTATAATGACTTTTTAAGAGAATAATAGAAAAATACATATAAGTACGATAACATGCATGAAAATGAAATCATTTATACTTAAATATGCATCAAAAATCATGTTTTATGATGTAAATATAGCATGTTATCAATGAGCTTTGTGATTATAGGCATGTTTTTCTTTTATTGTAGTAGCTTTGTTATCATCTCCGCGTGCATCTCTCACTCTCACTCTTGCCGTGAATCTATCCATTGCTACTATCATCCATTCTTCTCATCTTTCCATTATATTATCTCCATTTTTATCTCTATTAATCTAATTATCTCATCTCCTTTCTCATTTATATCTTAATTTTAAGATAACCTCAAAATTATCTCTCATACTCACCTCCACGCGCTCCATTCCAACTCACACATCTTCCTCCACCCTCATCTTTCTTTTGAACACATATTTGCTTTACATTTGGTACCTTAAACTTGAACTTAAAGCCACATGTTATGCTTTCAAAAAATATAATCTAATATTAGAGATTTAGAGTTTCAAATGATAAAGAAGACGAAGGGACGAGTGAGGTTTGACTGTAGGGAGAGCGAGCGAGGGTGTAGGTGTAGGTTACAAAGTTAAGAACTCATCAAGATTTTGATTTTATATTAGAAATTAAATCAACCATTGTGAGGACAAAGAGCATGGAGTGAAAATCGTGCCCACTAAATTTAGGCTCCAAACTCCATCTAAATCATGACATATCATGATTTCAATTAGGAGCCTTTCTCATCGTTGATTTTTTTTCCTTTAAAATCGTTTGATTGATCGTTGGCCATCTGGTCATGATTGATCAAGATTGACAGCACTGAGACTATGCCACATGTTACATTTCCATTTATTGCAAGGAGATAGAATGTGTAGAATAGGAAGCACTTGCTAGAGCAATCTTATCAAGTGTAGGAGCTCTAGGATGTCGTAATGTGGTTTATTAGGCTCTCAATCTTATCCAGTGCATGCCCACACGCTCTCTTGGTCGCACACGAGCTCCCTACCGACTGCGCCTGCGCACGCCCCCATTGATTTGCCCGCTTGCCAGCGCACCCTGCTCCTTCGGTCATCTTTGCCCGTGCACCGAAGACTCCACCATGACTATGACATCGCCGATTAGGCCTACCACTACCAATCGTCTATGCCACGTACGAATGATCTCCCTCGTCATGATCGATCGGGCTCGTGCTCCGCACGTGAGGCACACGTCCCCTTCTCCTTACTTTGAAGTATTTTATTGCTTTAAATACTTCCCATACTTGTCTCCACCGCCGTCGGGACCTAGCTTAGGTCAATTGAGAGGACGACTCGAGTGGATTGAGATCGTGGTCCGATCTGTCGAGGTGATCATCAAGCTCCCCTCAACGACTCAAGGCCCATCGCCTGCAAGGACATGGACCTGGAGGACTCCCAGACAAACACTACTAGGCACACCCCCAGGATCTTTGAAGACGAGGTGCGGGAAGGCAATGTTGGTTGGCATTGGTAGATCATTTCATCATCGTAGATCACCCTAGGATATTCATTCCCCCGAGTCACCTTTAGTATTTCGTGCACGATCGGGTTCACCCGCCTGGTCCTCCATCAACTTTGATTTGTTACTTTTTTCCATTTCATTGTACCCTTCAAGAATTTACATACTAGACAAGCGATTGGTTTGGGCCATGAGAATGGGTGAGGAATCTATTATCTGATTTCCAATGAACCCTGCTCTGGCCTTCATGCCTTTTGTAGCGTCCATGGCATCCTCTTATATATTGTATTTCTAGACCAATGGCTATCGTTGTTTTGGCCATCCTTGTTTTGACAAACTACAAAAAACTTTACTATGGCTTTCTCTTCAGTGTGCAAGTCATGTTAATTGTGCAAACATCATTAATCTATCAAGTTAAGATGGGATTCCATCTCAATCCCCTTTTGACATCATTAATTGTGATGTTTGGGGTCTCTCCAACACCCCTTCTATCTTGGGCCATCACTGGTGAGAGCTACGTCTTCATGATGACTTCACTAGTGTGAGCTAGGTCTGACCATTGTCACTTCATCACTAAGATCGTTACCCACTTTATTCACCTATGCCCCAAATGCATCACTCTAACACTGCTCTTGAGCTTTTTCAAGACTCACTTTGCATTCTTTGGGACGACTATGGCATTATCCATCAAACCGCTGGCCCACATACATCCCAATAGAATGGTATAGTCAAATAGAAATATCGTCAACTTCTTGACATTCAAGAAGTCAATAGTTGATCAGAAGACCACTTCCAAGTTATTACTGAAATTCAACTATAATTGACCAAAAGTTAATTATAAAATCAAAGTCAACCAAAAATTCAAAAAGTGGACAAAAGTTGACAACATCATTGATAGCAAGATATGTGGCACACAATCATTAGTCTTTGCAAGCTTCAAATATGATGACTAATGATAGCATTTGTTAGGTTGTATGAGACTTGCACTTATCTCTAATTCCTAATATGAAAGGCAATAGATTCTATGCCAATCACAAGCCTTTTTAGATTTGACTCCAACATAGAAAAAACATAGACTTGATAGTGCTAATGATGTGAGAGAAAGAGATCAATGACTAGAAATGCTATATTTTCAAGACTTGATATTCAACAATCTAGGAGTTCTGAGCTGAAATTTAGGGGGTAAAACTGTATTTTCATCTTTTATCCATACATACCCTCTGATCCTAAAAGGAGTGGTGAAAGATAAGTCTCTTTTTTAATTTTTTTGCATGCTCACAGCTTTGGATTGATAGAGGAAAGAGGGCATCAGCTAGATGAATGATGAGTGAAATAAGAGCATTCCTAGATTGAATCTTCATCATACATCAATAAAATTTACGTTAGGATATTTTATTTCAACCTATGATGTTATTCTCTAATTCTAAACATTCGAAACATCATTTTCATTCATGATAATCAATGTTCTTATCTTCAAAGGGGTATTTGGATATTTAATATCATCACATTGCATTTATCTTACTTCTATCATCAATATTACTCTCTCTGCTTTAAAATAGAAAATTTTTATAGGCCAAAATTTAGATCTATTGACCTTCCTCAATATGGTTCAGCCCCTTATCCACTCCAAACTTTGTTATTTGTGATAAAGGTGAAATATTACAAATATTATTGCATAATTCTAATTTACCACCCTATTAAACTTCATGAATGAGGTCAAAGAAATGGAGAGGAAGAGTGGGTAGTAAAGTGATGGGAGGAGCCCACTACCATGGGAGCTAATTAGGGCAAAACAAAACCCATTATAATCAACTATGAGGATGTATTTACCATGCATACAAAGAGAGACACAAATTATATGAAAGGCCCTAAATTACTAGAAGTGATAAAAATACTCTAATTTCTAACACTTCCCCTCAAGCTATAGGCATACCCATGCTTAGATTGTTGTAGACGGTATAGTAAGAGGTCTATTTGACAACCATGATAGATGTCGGGTTCTAATGCTCAATTGGAGGGTTTATTAAATGAGTTCTCTAAGTTTTTTAGTGTCCAACCTCTAGGGGTATCCACATAATCGTTAGATAGTTAGATCTATTCTTCAATACTCCTCACCAAGAGAGAAAGAGCATAAATGAGAGAGTTTTCAAAAGGCTTGCATGGGTACCTTGAGTTAGGGTCATTCTCTTCCAATTTAGAGACATTGGACATGTGAAATGTTCACAAAAATCTTCATAATTATGTCAACATCTGCCAACATCCATAGACCTTATGTATATGACACTTTAGTTCTATATAACTTGATAGTTGGTAACTCCAAAGGCCCAATAACACCTTATTGTTCAACCTTATTAATTATCTATATCAACATATAGTTTAATTGACTAAGAATCTATTTAACCCAATTATCAAATCAAGTTATCAGCTCATTGGTGTCATGCTACATCATGTGTTCTAGGAGATAAAGAGTATATAAAAACTCCCATATGGAATTTTTTCTCATTGGTTACCATAAACGCATAATCCTTTGTCTACATGATACTCATCAATGGTCAACTATAAAATTTTAATCGATCACTTAATCGGTACAATGTACGGAGGAAATCATTGAGAATACTTTTTATATAATATTTTCACTAATTTGGCCAAGGATTTCATTGTATCTCTTTCCTTGAGTCAATCTCCTTGAATACAGGGCAAATGATCTCATCTTAACCTTAAAGGACTTCATGACGTATCCAATATATGACATTTTGGAGATCCCATAGCTCGGGGTTCATAACTCATAATCAAAACACAATCATTCATCCACAAGATGTCTTTTGTTTCTCAAGTCAAAGGACTATACATATAACCTTTACATAAATCAACCTAATTGATAGTTAGATATAATAACATTCATGGATTCATATGAATCAATTAACGAACTAAAAATTTCTCCGAAGGGCATAAACTATTTATCCGTAGTGTCTCTACACCGATGACCAAAAATCAATCATACTCATCATATGAGTTAGATCATACATATTATTTGTTTCAGATAATTTAATGTCCTTTCCAGTATCCCTTGAATAATAGTATTTATATAATATATTTAGATACTAATGATCGTTGTATTATGATCTCATCATAATTCACTTTGTCATTGCATATGCTCATGGACTTCATTTCAAACATCACAAAAGAATGACAATATAAAGAAGATACATGGAAGTGTGATTTGGTTTATAAGCCACATAATATCTATCATTGTGTAGGCACCGCCAAGGGCAAATCGGTGATAACAAAAACACTTGAATGTTATTAATTTTCCCCGTAAGAGTTTTAAGAAAATATGTTCCCATATTAGATTATGGAAGTGATAAAAGTCAATGCTCTAACCTCAACATAGACAACATGGTTGTTGTTTACGCAGTAAATGTAATTTTACAAAATTTTAATGATTTATCTGTGTCTTAATTGAGAGAAATGTACAATGAAATGAACACCACTATATGTTTCTTGGTTGGGGGCATACAATGCCATCAATAATGTGCATAGGATTTAGATGCATGAATTTATTATTTTTATGGTTAATCTTTGATCTATTTTGATTGACTGAAAATTAAATTTTCATTGATTACTCTTGATCGAGGAAATAAATCATCACCATTGTCAATGATAGATGAAGTTGATTATGGCATTGATGACTTGATTCAACCTTCATCTAGCAATCATCCATTGAAAAGTTTATTTGACCTAATAAATATTATAATATTATAATATTTTTTATGTTACTTTTGTCTCATTCTCTCAATCTTAGTTCCCCTTCTGACCCTCCACGAGTTTCCAAGGACCAACAAAAAAAATGTTATTGAGAAGCCAAAAGTGCAGTAGATGGCGAAGAGCAAGAGAGAATACTTGATTGGGTTCATTGATTCCCTAACCCGTTTGATTTAGGGGAGAGGAGGCAGTAAGACGAGCCAAGAAGGTGAAGGTGAAGAGATGAGAAGATGAGGAGAAAGAGAGGAGGTAAATACACGTTGGGAGAAGGTAAACTTGAGAGTAGGGTTCTCCAAGTTCTAGTGTCGGGGAGTCCTTTGTGATAACCCTAACCTCCAATGAAATCCAGTGTAGTGATGGTTAGTCAAGTTCAGTGATAGTACAGTCATACTTGTAATTTTGAAAAATGTACATTAGGAGCTTTATTGATAAATCCCAAATGTCTATATTTATGTACATATGTATTCGTCTATATATATCAAATGTGTGTGTGAATGTATGCTCTCATTGGGTTTCCTCCTGATCTTTTGGCACCAGCGCCCATTAGGCCCGTTTAGTTTTTGACTCTCCGGACAAGCTCCCACGCTCATCGCTTTCAGAGAGGAAGGTGGTAACTGCCCGCGCTTTTCGGGCATCCCTCTCTGTCTCCTACTCTCCTGCAGAAGACACGAGTATAGAAATGGAGGAAGAGCTGGAGGCGCTGGACCGACTGGCGGAGGGCGACTTCGAGGAGATCCTCGGTAGCTGGGAAATCTTCTGCAGCGGAACCCAGCTCCTGCTCGCCGGAGATCTCTCTGTCGCGGAGGACTCCCAGGACTTTGTCTCCTCGGTCTCGACTATCCGACATTATGGCCTCTGCCGCCTCGCCGCAGACCACGTCTCCAAAGTTCTTGAGGTCCTCTGTTCATTTCCCTTCTTCCCTTTTTGCCGAATAGTTTAACGAAAGTATGTCCTGGAAATAATTTGTACTGATTGACTAGGAGTCCTTCCGGAAGAATGTAGCTTCAAAGTTTTGGGGCTGTTTCGCTTCATCGTCTGATGTGGAGTCTGCGTCGGAGGAAACGTTAATTTTGTCGGTGGAGGAGATATGCCGGGAAAAGTTGTCTCAGGAGAGATGCTTGTCAATTATTGTGAAGCTTTTGCTTTCAGAAAGCGGCGACGTTGCATCTGACTGGGTGGATGATGTATGCACTCTTCTTTCTAGGTACCGGTTGATGGTGTCTTCTGTGCTTCTTTCAACGCTTCCTCGGCCTTTTCTTGGTATGCGTTTAAGTCTGGAAAAGCTAAATAACTCTTTCTCAATTCTTATTTATCCATTTCTGAACCAAAGCTTTTGAATTGGCTCGTCTAATATATGTGTGTATAATTCTAAAACTTTACTATGAGATAAAAATTGTGCCAATTTTCATTAACTTTACTATTGAACCAATCCTTACGCTTGCTCTCCAGGAACCCTGCAATTGTACTTTAAAGAAAGATTGGATGAACTAAGTGATAAGATTGCAGGAGAATGCCTAGATGACTATGATACCAGTGAAATGATTAAAAACATTGGTAATCTTGTTTGCGGACTCAGAAGTCTTGGATTCACATCAGTTACCGAGGATGCATATGCTGCGGCCATCTTTTCCCTCTTGAAGGTATGCCCGTGGCCACTATTATCTGGTCACCTTGTCTTCATCATCTCCCTACGTTTATTTTCTCTACATTATTGTCTTTTCTATCCATTGCAGGCTAAGGTTGAGAACTTGGCTGGGGATGACTATCGATTTCCTGTTCTGGAGTCTATTAAAGAGTGGATTCAGGTTTCTCCCTGCTTTCATATTACTGATTAACCGCCAGAAACTTCCAAGTTTAAAATTTTCATCCACTCTTTATCATTATTGATATTTGGGCTTGTAAATTGATGCAGACTGTCCCTCTTCAGTTTTTGAATGCTCTTCTGAGCTATCTGGGAGACTCTTCTTGTAACACCCACTCGAATTCTTACAGTCTGAAATATCCTCTGGCTGCTCTCCCTTCATGCTTCGCTGGAATTGACAAACCCTCTGAGGAGCTGGTCAGATGGCAGCTAAGGCTTGAGTATTTTGCGTACGAGACATTGCAAAATTTGCGAATATGGAAGCTTTTTGAGATTATAGTTGATTATCCAGAAAGGTATTCTCTTCCCATCCACCAGCAATTTATTAGCTTATTATTTTGAGTTATCTGTTTATATTAAATGCACTTTATCAAATGATTAGCCCATTACCTCATTGGGCTTGATTAATCCTTACACTCTTGATGACATTTTTTTATGAAAAGTTCACTCTTGATGATATAAATACGGGTAAGTATCTCATTTGAGTTCTATGCCCAATTCATTCATCTTTTCTCTCTCTCTCTCTCTCTCTCTCTCTCTCTCTCTCTCTCTCTCTCTCTCTCTCTCTCTCTCTCTCAATCACAGACCAATTTTTGGCTAACTTTTTCTTACTCACGCACTGTCTTCGGCCAGCTCTCCGGCAATTGAAGATTTGAAACAGTGTCTAGACTATACCGGACAGCACTCAAAGCTTGTTGACTCATTCATTTCTTCTTTGAGGTTTCGCCTGCTGACAGCTGGTGCCTCCACAAATGATATATTGCTCCAGTATGTTTCCACCATCAAGGCTCTGCAGGTTATAGATCCTAGTGGCCTTTTCCTCGAAGCAATCGTCGAACCCATAAGGGAATATCTGCGGAGAAGGAAGGATACTATCAAATGCATTGTGACCATGCTTACAGATGGAAATGCTGGCGATGGAAGAACAGGGAGCACTGGCGATAGCCTTCTGGAAGAACTCAACAAGGACTCTGAGAATCAAGAGACTGGAGAACATGAAGATGATGATCTTATCAACACTGATGATAGACAAGCATGGACCAATGCCATGCGGTCTGTTGACTGATGATTATATAAATCTTTTCTCTTGTTTTTGAATGCCAAATCCAGTTTGTTTTTTTCAGATGGGAACCCGATCCAGTGGAAGCAGATCCAGCAAGAGGAGGTCGTAGGAAGGTTGATATATTAGGAATGATGGTCAGTGTTGTTGGCTCAAAGGAGCAGCTGGTGAACGAGCACCGAATCATGCTGGCTGAGAAGTTGTTGAACAAGTCAGACTATGACATTGATTCAGACATTCGTACTCTGGAACTTCTCAAGGTTATTGGTATTTATCTGCCTTCTCTTCTCCAAAAGCTATCTTTAATGATTCCGAAAATTCGTATCGATACAAATTTAGATTCATTTTGGAGAGAGCAGCATGCAGAGATGCGAAATAATGCTCAATGATTTGATAGTCTCCAAGAGGATTAATGGAAATATCAAACTTTCAGCTGCAAATGCTCCACATACAGGTATAGGGATGGATTCAATCTCTTGAAGTTATGCCTGCTAAGTTTATACATACATATATATATATATGTGTGTGTGTGTGTGTGTGTGTGTATTTATCTAATGACATGATTAGGTGCAAAGAAAGGGGAATATGAGCTGTCTCTGGATGTCTTTGATGCTACGATTATCTCTTCAAATTTTTGGCCTCCAATCCAGGTTCTAAACAGGATTTTACTAGCCACTAATAATATTCATGTTGTTGATTTCCTTGACTGAGGATTAAAGATAACAGGCAGAGACGTTAAATATACCTGTATCCATGGACGAATTGCTCTCAGAGTATGCTAGAAGATACCAAGAAATCAAAGCTCCCCGGAAGTTACTATGGAAGAAAAATCTTGGAGTGGTCAAGGTCTGGAAACCATTAGATTTCTTCTTGGTGTGAATTCACTTGATAGATGTTGAAGTACAATCTGGAACTTATTTCTGTTGTTCACTGTGTTTCAGTTGGAGCTGCAATTCGAAGACAGAGTTCTGCAGTTCACTGTATCCCCTATTCAGGCAGCCATCATCTTGAGATTCCAGGGACAAGCAAGGTCTAGTTCAAAATCTCTCAGCTTTTATCTCTCTTTATCTCTGAATCTTTTATTGTTAATAGTAGTAATAATAATTTTTAAAATAATATTATTAATAGCAGTATTTTGGTAAAATACTTTTATCTTGACAATCGGGATTGTGTGCTGTATTCGTGTAATCCTTGTATTTTGACAATTGCGTCTAATCCCTGTAGTTCCACGGTTTTCATCATCTTTATAACTATTAGCGTCTCTACATTTTTCCTTGTAGCCACAGTATGTCCTTTTATTATTATTTCAGTTCTACGTCCAACCTTGTCTACCTTTTTCATCCCACAGTCATAATCTCATCATCATTATTATGCAGTTGGACATCCAAGGACCTTGCTGCTGCAGTGGGCACATCGGTGGATCTCCTTCACCGAAGAATAAGCTTCTGGGTTAACAAGGCACGTCACTAATGCTCCTTATCAAGGGCTTAACATGTAATGACTGAAAGATATCTGGTGCAATAATTTATCTCTCAGGGAATTCTCTTGGAATCTCCGGGGTCTGAGAGTGAGGACCGCACATTCACGGTTGTAGATGAGACTGGTGAAATGAATGGAAATGGCATTGCAAAAGGCTGCCTGGAGGATCTCTCGACTAACAATGAAGAAGATATAGAGAGATCTGTGATTTCTGCCAAAGAACAGCTCCGCAAAGAAATGACTGTATATGAGGTATGAAAATAGGTCAGTTGATTGAAAGTAAAAGTGGAGTAAAAATAATGATAATTCTTGCAGAAATTTATCGAGGGAATGCTGACGAATTTTGGCTGCATGGCCCCGGAAAAGATTCATAACTCTCTCAAGGTACATTGCTGGTGATAATAATGCGAACTATTAAAGATTCCCCTTTTGATGTTCTTGTGGGTGACATGAATGAACAGATGTTTTGTATGGCTGAACCACCATACGACAAGTCTATTCAGCAGCTGCAGAGTTTTCTGGAGGGCCTCATTGCCGATGAGAAGATTGAGATGCGAGAAGGGATGTACCTGCTCAAAAGGTAAGGAATTCAGCAGCCCACTCACTTCGTTATTTTGTGATACCTTAGAGATAGATGTGATGAGACGTCACTAACCCTCTCACATACACCATACATTGTGTATATGAAAGATCTGAATATCCTTGTGAACAAAAATGGCTATCTGAAAAACGATGCATCATGAGTTGGGTCATCTGAATTATAAGTCAGAAACATTTGAGACAACTTATTTGGTGATTATTGAAGGGATGGCTAGTTAATTTTAGTTTCCTACCAATGCAAAATGTTCCTTGTGGAATAAGTTTCTGTCAAGTAAAAAGGTCAGTACGAGAGATGATCCAAAATCAATGAGATGAACATGTCTGTCAATATGAAATGAACTAAATCAATGATATATATGATTTCATAGAGATGAAGTAAAAGATCGAGATGCAATGACAAGTATTGTCTGACTGGCGATGAGACACATTTCAGGACAAGATAATATGGATTATTTAGGTGCCATTTGATGTTCAAAACCAATTATTCAAATCCTTAAGATTGAATCTATCGATATGATAGGCAATGAATAAATAGGTCTACTGATAGTCTTCTATGTACCTCTACTGATAGTCTTCTATGTACCTCTACCATGATCTTGATAAATAGGGGATATTTTATGATCTTGAAAAATATTTTTAGAATGTTTTCTGAAAGGGGTAAAGCTATATTCTTCAAGGATGGGCAGTTT